>QEYB01001047.1:0-66145 GCA_017562135.1 Dipylidium caninum
AAAAGAGAGAGATGTCTCGCTGAGAGAGACATTGGCAGACTGCGGGAACAGGCTCCAACTGCACGCCGATGTCACACACACACCACACAACACACACGGCACTCGACATGTCCCTCTATCTATCTCTGCTGACCAACGTATCTGGACGCTATTCGATGCAAGCGTGTGCACATTGTCACCATTGTGGACCGATTCGCCTTTCCGCCTGAGAAAAGAAGCACCATGCAACCTGCAAAGGCCCTCTCAATTGCGAGGTCTTACGAGAAAGAGATAATCATCCAAGTCCCAAGTGAGCCACTCGACCCCCCCTCTATCCTCTCCCCAATTAGCCTATAGGACGTCATTGGAACGCAAGCGTTGCAATCGTGTCCCCATTTCGTGTACCAGAATCGCCTTCTTCTCTCAATGAGGTAAGAAGCGCCAAGTTGGTAGCACTGAGGTATTAGGTATATTCCTCTCGAGCGCCAGACTTCGACGCAGGAAAAGTCAATTACCAAATTCCGCAATTGGGAGGCGCCATGTCTTCGGGACCTCCCTCTCTGATCCATCTTCCTCACAATGTTAACTGGCGTCCATGTATGCAGAGCTGCATCGCCAGCTTTTATCGTGATCGCGAGAGAATCGCTGAGCGCCTGAAAACGAAGACAGTTGGCAGACTGAGGCGAAAGGCCCTCAGACAGTCTACGAGAAAGAGGAATTGCATTACAAGTTCCCGCAGTTGGATTCCACCTCGACTCTCTTCTAAGCTCGCTTCCTCAGCAATGGTTCGTCGGGGCGGCATTGTAACAAGCGTGCATTGTCCCATTTCGTGTGGACGATGGCCTTGCCGCTGAAAAAGCGCCATTGCAGACTGAGTAGGAAGTCCCCTCATGCGAGGTCGTACTGAGGAAAGAGAGAACTTCATAACAATGTGGCAAGTTATTCCACTCGACCCCCTATCTCCTCCGCCAAGACCGAATTGAGCAAAGCGTGCATTACCATCTGGACGGGGGACCGGACTTTCCCTGAAAGAAGCACCATTGGCAGAATGAGATGGCTCCTCTCAGCAGATCTGCAGGAAGAGAGAGAATTAGCCATTCCACAAGTGGAGCCCATCGACCTCCTCTCTATCTCTCTCCTCCAATGTAACTGGCTCATTGGAGCAAGCCGTATCAGTCCCATTCGGCATCGGACTCATGAGACTCGCCTTTGTCCGCCTGAGAAAGGAAAGTATCCAGTTGCAAGAAGATGAGGGATGGCTCCCTCCAGGGCGAGATCTAACGAAGATAGAAGAATTCATACCATTCCGCAATTCTGAGCCAACTCGACTACCTCTCTACTCTCTTCTCCAATGTACCTGGCCTCATTGAGCAACGTTGCTTGTGTCCCATTCGGGTGACGATCGCCTGTCCGCTGATGAAAAGCACAATGGTCAGAACTGAGAAGGCTCCTCTCAGGCAGATCTACGAGGAAGAGAGAAAGAATTCATCCAAATTTCCCAAGTTGGGAGGCCACCAACTCCCTCTCATCTCCTTCCTCCAATGTACCTGCGTCATTGGAGCAAGCGATTGCTGGTCCATTTTCGTGGACCCACGCCTGGTCCGCTGAGAAAGAAGCACCATTTGGTCAAATGAGGATGAACTCTCTCAGGGCGAGATCGTAACGGAGAAGAGAGAGAATGCATGACGCCATTTCCCGCAAGTTGAGGCCACTCGACTCCCTCCGAATCTCTCTTCCTCCAATGTACCGGCGTCCATGGAGCAAGCTTTATGCATTTCCCCATTCGTAGTGACGAGGATCGCCTGTCCAGCCGGAGTAAAGAAGCACCAGTTAGCAGACGAGTCGGAAGGCTACTCTCAGCGGCCGTAGATCTAGCGAGAAGAGAGAGAATTCATGCCAATTCCCAAGTTAGACTACTCGAACCTCCCCCTAGCTCCTCTCCATGTACATGCGTCATTGGAGTATCGTGCTTTTCCCACATTTCGTGTGACCTGATCCATTGTCCCTGATAAGAAGCGACAGTTGGAGACTGAGGAAGCCCTCCAGAGCGAGGGTTCTACGGAAGAGAAGAGAATCATGCCCAAGTGTCAGTTTAGGCCACTTCGACCTCCCCCCTAATCTATCTCCTCCATGTACATGGCGTCATGGAGCAGCGTTGCCTTGTCCCATTTCGTGTGACCGATCGCCTTGTCGCATGATAAAACACCATGGCAGAACTGAGAAGCCCCTCCCAGGGGCGAGATCTACGAGAAGAGAGAATCATCCAATTTCCGCAAGTTTGAGGCCACTCGACCTCCCTCTCTATCTCTCTCCCCAAAGTACCTGCGCATTGAGAAAGCGTTCAAGTGTCCATTTCGTGTACCGATCGCCTTCCGCCGAGAAAAACAACCATGGCAAAGACGAAGGATGCTACTCCAGGCGAATCTACGAAGAGAGAGAGGAATGTCATCTGCCAATTCCGCAGTTGAAGCCACTCAGACTCCCCTCTCGTATCTTCTTCCTCCAATAACCCGGCGCATTGAGCAAAGCTTGCACTGACTCACCATTTCGTGTGAACGATGCTTGTCGGTCTGATGAAAAAAGCACCAGTAGCACTGAGGGAAGTGCTCCCTCAGGCGAGGTCACAGAAGAAAGAGAACAACCAAATGTGCAGTTTGAGCCACTCGACCTCTCTCTCTATCTCTCTTCCTCAACTGTACGGAGTCACTTGGAGCAAAGAGCGTGCTTTGTCCATCGTGGACCTGATCGCGCTTAGTCCCCTGATGAAAAAAGCACCAGTGCAGACTGAAAGCTCCTCTCGGCGAGATCTAAGGAGAAAAGAGAATTCATCCAATTCCCCCGAAAGTTTGAGGCCACCGGGACCAGCCCTCTCTATCCTCCTTCCTTCAATACCTGCTCATGAGTAAACGTTGCTTGTCCCCAGTTTTCAGGTGTGACCGATCGCCTTTCCCCTGATGAAGAATGCGACACTTTGCAAGACTGGGAGGGAACTCCTCCAGAACGGAGTCCACATGAGAGAAGAGGGAAGCATTTTTGTCTCAAATTCCGCAATGAGCCAGCGATCTCCTTCTAGGCCTCTTCCTCAATGTACCTGCGCAGGAGCAGCGTTCCATGTGTCCCATTCGTGACGATCGCCCTTCCGCACTGAGAAAGAACACCGATTGGCAGAATGAGAATGACTCCTCTCAGCGAGATCTTAGGAGAAAGAGAGAAGAATCCTCCAATGTCCCAAGCGAGGCCACACCAACTCCCCTCTAACTCTCCCCAAGTACGGCGTCATTGGACAAAAGCGTTGCATGTCCCATTCGTGTGACCGATCGCCGTGTCCTCCGAGGTAGAAACGACCAATGGCAGACTGAAGAAGGCTTCCTTCAGCGCGAGGTCAGAGGAAGAGAGAAGAATTCATACCAATCCGCAAGTTGGATTCCACTCGACCTCGCTCACTATCTCCTCCTCCAATTACCTGGCTCATTGGAGCAAGCGTTGCAATTCCCAATTTTCCTTCTTACCGTTCGCCTTGTCCCTGAGGAAGTCGCCAGTTGGTCAGACTGATGCGAAGCTCCTCTCAGCGCGAGATACGAGGAAGAATAGAGAAATTCCTCCAATTCCGCAAGTTGGATTCACTCGACTCTCTCTATCTCTCTTCCTCAAGGACCTCTCAATGAGCAACGTGCATGTGTCCATTTCGGTAAAGATGCCTGTCCACCTGAGAAGTAGCACCAGTTGGTAGACTGAGGAAGCCCCATCACGGCGACGGTCTACGAAAGGAGAAGAATAGCCCAATTCCGCTTGATTCCAATCTCGACCTCCCCTCTCTAGCTCTCTTCCTCAAGTGTACCTGCGTCCATCTGGAACGCTAAGCGTTGCAATGTCGATTGTTCCCTGTGCCCCGATCGCCTTGTACGAGCCTGAGGAAGTAGCGCCAGTCTGCGGTAGATTCTAGGAACCAGGCTGCTCTCTGGGACGTCTACGAGGAGAGAAGATTTCATCCAACCGCAAAGTTGGATTCCCTCAGTCTCCCCTAGTCTAAACTCTCTTCCCCCAATGACCTGGCGTCGATTGGAGAAGCGTTGCATGTCGGCTCGCCATTCGTGTGACCGATCAGCCCTAGTCACATGAAGGACAGTAGCGCCAATTTGTAGAAATGAGGAGAGCGCATCCTCTCAGAGCCGAGGGCTAGAAGAGAGAGAATCTCCAATGTCCGCAAGTTGGATTCCACTCGACCATCTCTTCCTCAATGACTGGAGTCACTGAGCAACGCGTTGCATGTGTCCCAATTTGCTGTGTGAAACATCGCCTTGAGTCTCTGAGAAAAGAGCTGAACCTCCAGGAAGAAGAGAAAGAAAAACGACGCCCCTCTAAAATATCTTCTATAGATACAGCGTATTGAAGAGCAGAGCATCGACAGATCAGCATCTTATCCAAGAAAGGAGACTGAGAAGGCCCTCTCAGAAACTACGAGCAAGAAAGAGCAATCATCCATGTCGCGCATTGAGGGCAGCGACCTGAAGCCTCAGACACACACACACTCAAATGGGCACGTGCATTGTCCCCATACCGTTCGCCTTGTGTAGCCGCCGAGCGAGCGAGCCAAGAAGAAACATCAAGAGTTGGCAGCGAGTCAACTGTACCAGACGTCATTGGAGCAAGCTGCATGATTGTCGGTCTGTGAAGAGAGACTTTGATCCTTGTTTATCCGACTACGGGAAGGGGGAAGTAGCACCATTTGCGAACTGAGGAAGGCCAGCGACGAGGTCTACGAGAAGAGAGAATTCATTTTCTCAATGTGTTGGTTCTGACCTCCTCTCTATCTCCTTTCTCCAAGGTACCTGCGTAGATTGGAGCAAGCGTTTGCAGGTCATTTCGTGTGAACCGATCGCCTTGTTCGCATGGAAAGAGGCAGTTGCGACCGAGAGGAAGGGCTCCTCTGCGGTCTACAGAAGAGAGAGAATTTCATCCATGTCCGCAATATGATTGATTCCTATCGACCTCCTCTCTATCCTCTCTTCTCAATGTACCTTGCGTCAGGGAGCAAGCGTTGCATTGTGTAACATTTCGTGTATGTGACGATCGACTATTGTTGAGGAAGAAACCAGGGCAGAGCTGAGGGAAGGCTCCTCTCAGCGCGAGGTCTACGAAGGAAAGAGAGAGAATTCATCATTTCGCAAGTTGGAGGACCACGCGACCTCCCTCTCTATCTCTCTTCCTCCAATGTTACCTGGCTCATTGAGCAAGCGTATGCTGCGTCCCATTTCGTGTGACCGATCGCCTGTCCGCATGTGAAAGAAGCACCGACTGAGCTCCTCTCAGCGCGAATTTCCGCAAAGTTGGATTCACTCGAGCCTCCCTCTTCTATCTCTCTCCTTCCAATTAAGACCGATCGCCTTGTCCGCCTGAGAAAGGACGCACCGGGTTAGGCAGGACTGCGGGGAACCAAAGTTGGAGGACACTCGACCTTCTCTATCTCTCTTCCTCCAATGTACCGGGTCATGGAGATTGTTCCGTTTGTGCCATTTCGTGTGACCGATCGCTTGGTCGCCTGAGAAAGACGCACCATTGGCAGACTGAGGGAAGGCTCCTCTCAGCGCGATCTACGAGGAAGAGAGAGAATTCATCCAATTTCCGCAAGTTTGGAGGCCACTCGCCTCCCTCTCTATCTCTCTTCCTCCAATGTACATGGCGTCATTGGAGCAAGCGTTGCATGTGTCCCATTTTCTGTGAACCGATCGCCTTGTCCGCCTGAGAAAGAAGCACCAGTTGGCAGACTAGGGAAGGCTCCTCTCAGCGCGAGGTCTACGAGAAGAGAGAGAATTCATCCAATTCCGCAAGTTGGATTCCAACTCGACCTCCCTCTCTATCTCTCTTCCTCCAACGGTACCTGGCGTCATTGGAGCAAGCGTTGCATGTGTCCCATTTCGTGTGACGATCGCCTGCGCCGCCTGAGAAAGAAGACACCAGTTGCAGACTGAGAAGGCTCCTCTCAGCGCGAGGTCGAAAGGAAGAGAGTGAATTCATCAATGTCCGCAAGTTGGAAGGCCACTCGACCTCCCTCTCTAATCTCTCTTCCTCCAATGTACCTGGCGTCATTGGAGCAAGCGTTGCTTTGTGTCCATTCGTGTGACCGATCGCCTTGTCCCTGAGGAAAGAAGCGCCAGTTGGCAGACTGAGGGAAGGCTCCTCTCAGCGCGACTACGAGGAAGAGAGAGAATTCATCCAATGTCCGCAAGTTGAGGCCACTCGACCATCCTCTCTATTCTCTTCCTCCAATGTACCTGGCGTCTGGAGAAATCCCATTTCGTGTGACGCCTTTCGCCTGAGGAAGGTGGCAGACGAGGGAAGGCTCCTCTCAGCGCGAGTCTACGAAAGAGAGAGAATCATTCAACAGTTGAGGCCACTCGACCTCCCTCTTATTCTCTTCCTCCAAGTACCTGCGTCATTGGAGAGCGTTGCATTGCCCATTTCGTGTGACGATCGCCTTGTCCGGCCTGAGAAAGAAGCGCCAGTTGGCAACTGAGGGAAGGCTCCTCTCAGCGCGAGGTCTACGAGGAAGAGAGAGAATTCATCCAATGTCCGCAAGTTGGATTCCACTCGACCTCCTCTCTATCTCTCTTCCTCCAATGTACCTGGCGTCATTGGAGCAAGCGTTGCATGTGTCCCATTTTCGTGTGACCGATCGCTTGTCCGCCTGAGAAAGAAGCACCAGTTGGCAAGACTGGGGGCTCCTCTCAGCGCGAGTCTACGAGGAAGAGAGAGAATTCAAATGTCCGCAAGTTGAGCCACTCGACCTCCCTCTCTATCCTTCTCCTCCAATGTAACCTAGCGTCATTGGAGCAAGCGTGCATGTGCCATTTCGTGGTGACCGATCGCCTTGTCCGCCTGAGGAAGAAGCACCAGTTGGCAGACTGAGGAGGCTCCTCTCAGGTGGCGAGGTCTACGAGGAAGAGAGAGAATTCATCCAATTTCCGCAAGTTGGGGCCACTCGACCTCCCTCTCTATCTCTCTCCTCCAATGTACCCTGGCCTCATTGGAGCAAGCGTTGCTTGTGTCCCATTTCGTGTGACCGATCGCCTTGTCCGCCTGAGGAAAAAGCACCAGTTGGCAGACTGAGGGAAGGCTCCTCTCAGCGCGAGGTCTACGAGGAAGAGAGAGAATTCATCCAATTTCGCAAGTTGGAGGCCACTCGACCTCCCTCTCTATCTCTCTTCCTCCAATGTACCTGGCGTCATTGGAGCAAGCGTTGCATGTGTCCCATTTCGTGTGAACCGATCGCCTTGTCGCCTGAGAAAAAAGCACCAGTTGGCAGATGAGGGAAGGCTCCTCTCAGGCGAGGTATCTACGAGGAAGAGAGAGAATTCATCCAATTTCCGCAAGTTTGAGGCCACTCGACCTCCCTCTCTATCTTCTTCCTCCAATGTACCTGGCGTCATTGGAGCAAGCGTTGCAATGTGTCCCATTTCGTGTGACCGATCGCCTTGTCCGCCTGATGAAAGAAGCGACCAGTTGCAGACTGAGGGAAGGCTCCTCTCAGCGCGAGGTCTACGAGGAAGAGAGAGAAGTTCATCCAATGTTCCGACAAGTTTGAGCCCACTCGACCTCCCTCTCTATCTCTCTTCCTCCAATGTACCTGGCGTCATTGGAGCAAGCGTTGCTTGTGTCCCATTTCGTGTGACCGATCGCCTTGTCCGCCTGAGAAAGAAGCACCAGTTGGCAAGAACTGAGGGAAGGCTCCTCTCAGCGCGAGGTCTACGAGGAAGAGAGAGAATTCATCCAATTTCCGCAAGTTGGAGGCCACTCGACCTCCCTCTCTATCTCTCTTCCTCCAATGTACCTGGCGTCATTGGCGGAGCAAGCGTTGCATGTGTCCCATTTCGTGTGACCGATCGCCTTGTCCGCCTGATGAAGAAGCGCCAGTTGGCAGACTGAGGGAAGGCTCCTCTCAGCGCGAGGTCTACGAGGAAGAGAGAGAATTCATCCAATGTGTGCAAGTTGAGGCCACTCGACCTCCCTCTCTATCTCTCTTCCTCCAATGTACCTGGCGTCATTGGAGCAAGCGTTGCATGTGTCCCATTTCGTGTGACCGATCGCCTTGTCCGCCTGAGAAAAAGCACCAGTTGGCCAGACTGAGGGAAGGCTCCTCTCAGGGCGAGATCTACGAGGAAGAGAGAGAATTCATCCAATTTCCGCAAGTTGGAGGCCACTCGACCTCCCTCTCTATCTCTCTTCCTCCAATGTACCTGGCGTTCATTGGAGCAAGCGTTGCTTGTGTCCCATTTCGTGTGACCGATCGCCTTGTCCGCCTGATGAAGAAGCGCCAGTTGGCAGACTGAGGGAAGGCTCCTCTCAGCGCGAGGTCTACGAGGAAGAGAGAGAATTCATCCAATGTCCGCAAGTTGGAGGCCACTCGACCTCCCTCTCTATCTCTCTTCCTCCAATGTACCTGGCGTCATTGGAGCAAGCGTTGCATGTGTCCCATTTCGTGTGACCGATCGCCTTGTCCGCCTGAGGAAGAAGCGCCAGTTGGCAGACTGAGGAAGGCTCCTCTCAGCGCGAGGTCTACGAGGAAGAGAGAGAATTCATCCAATTGTCCGCAAGTTGGAGCCACTCGACCTCCCTCTCTATCTCTCTTCCTCCAATGTACCTGGCGTCATTGGAGCAAGCGTTGCATGTGTCCCATTTCGTGTGACCGATCGCCTTGTCCGCCTGATGAAAAAGCACCAGTTGGCAGACTGAGGGAAGGCTCCTCTCAGCGAGATCTACGAGGAAGAGAGAGAATTCATCCAATTTCCGCAAGTTTGGAGGCACTCGACCTCCCTCTCTATCTCTCTTCCTCCAATGTACCTGGCGTCATTGGAGCAAGCGTTGCTTGTGTCCCATTTCGTGTGACCGATCGCCTTGTCCGCCTGAGGAAGAAGCGCCAGTTGGCAGACTGAGGGAAGGCTCCTCTCAGCGCGAGGTCTACGAGGAAGAGAGAGAATTCATCCAATTGTCCGCAAGTTTGGAGGCCACTCGACCTCCCTCTCTATCTCTCTTCCTCCAATGTACCTGGCGTCATTGGAGCAAGCGTTGCATGTGTCCCCATTTCGTGTGACCGATCGCCTTGTCCGCCTGAGGAAGAAGCGCCAGTTGGCAGACTGAGGGAAGGCTCCTCTCAGCGCGAGGTCTACGAGGAAAGAGAGAGAATTCATCCAATGTCCGCAAGTTGGAGGCCACTCGACCTCCCTCTCTATCTCTCTTCCTCCAATGTACCTGGCGTCATTGGAGCAAAGCGTTGCATGTGTCCCATTTCGTGTGACCGATCGCCTTGTCCGCCTGATGAAAGAAGCACCAGTTGGCAGACTGAGGGAAGGCTCCTCTCAGCGCGAGGTCTACGAGGAAGAGAGAGAATTCATCCAATGTCCGCAAGTTGGCCACTCGACCTCCCTCTCTATCTCTCTTCCTCCAATGTACCTGGCGTCATTGGAGCAAGCGTTGCATGTGTCCCATTTCGTGTGACCGATCGCCTTGTCCGCCTGAGGAAAGAAGCGCCAGTTGGCAGACTGAGGGAAGGCTCCTCTCAGCGCGAGGTCTACGAGGAAGAGAGAGAATTCATCCAATGTCCGCAAGTTGGAGGCCACTCGACCTCCCTCTCTATCTCTCTTTCCTCCAATGTACCTGGCGTCATTGGAGCAAGCGTTGCTTGTGTCCCATTTCGTGTGACCGATCGCCTTGTCCGCCTGAGGAAGAAGCGCCAGTTGGCAGACTGAGGGAAGGCTCCTCTCAGCGCGAGGTCTACGAGGAAGAGAGAGAATTCATCCAATGTCCGCAAGTTGGAGGCCACTCGACCTCCCTCTCTATCTCTCTTCCTCCAATGTACCTGGCGTCATTGGAGCAAGCGTTGCATGTGTCCCATTTCGTGTGACCGATCGCCTTGTCCGCCTGAGAAAGAAGCGCCAGTTGGCAGACTGAGGGAAGGCTCCTCTCAGCGCGAGGTCTACGAGGAAGAGAGAGAATTCATCCAATGTCCGCAAGTTGGAGGCCACTCGACCTCCCTCTCTATCTCTCTTCCTCCAATGTACCTGGCGTCATTGGAGCAAGCGTTGCATGTGTCCCATTTCGTGTGACCGATCGCCTTGTCCGCCTGAGGAAGAAGCGCCAGTTGGCAGACTGAGGGAAGGCTCCTCTCAGCGCGAGGTCTACGAGGAAGAGAGAGAATTCATCCAATGTCCGCAAGTTGGAGGCCACTCGACCTCCCTCTCTATCTCTCTTCCTCCAATGTACCTGGCGTCATTGGAGCAAGCGTTGCATGTGTCCCATTTCGTGTGACCGATCGCCTTGTCCGCCTGAGGAAGAAGCACCAGTTGGCAGAACTGAGGGAAGGCTCCTCTCAGCGCGAGGTCTACGAGGAAGAGAGAGAATTCATCCAATTCCGCAAGTTGGAGGCCACTCGACTCCCTCTCTATCTCTCTTCCTCCAATGTACCTGGCGTCATTGGAGCAAGCGTTGCATGTGTCCCATTTCGTGTGACCGATCGCCTTGTCCGCCTGAGGAAGAAGCGCCAGTTGGCAGACTGAGGGAAGGCTCCTCTCAGCGCGAGGTCTACGAGGAAGAGAGAGAATTCATCAATGTCCGCAAGTTGGAGGCCACTCGACCTCCCTCTCTAATCTCTCTTCCTCCAATGTACCTGGCGTCATTGGAGCAAGCGTTGCATGTGTCCCATTTCGTGTGACCGATCGCCTTGTCCGCCTGAGGAAGAAGCGCCAGTTGGCAGACTGAGGGAAGGCTCCTCTCAGCGCGAGGTCTACGAGGAAGAGAGAGAATTCATCCAATGTCCGCAAGTTGGAGGCCACTCGACCTCCCTCTCTATCTCTCTTCCTCCAATGTACCTGGCGTCATTGGAGCAAGCGTTGCATGTGTCCCATTTCGTGTGACCGATCGCCTTGTCCGCCTGAGGAAGAAGCGCCAGTTGGCAGACTGAGGGAAGGCTCCTCTCAGCGCGAGGTCTACGAGGAAGAGAGAGAATTCATCCAATGTCCGCAAGTTGGAGGCCACTCGACCTCCCTCTCTATCTCTCTTCCTCCAATGTACCTGGCGTCATTGGAGCAAGCGTTGCATGTGTCCCCATTTCGTGTGACCGATCGCCTTGTCCGCCTGAGGAAGAAGCGCCAGTTGGCAGACTGAGGGAAGGCTCCTCTCAGCGCGAGGTCTACGAGGAAGAGAGAGAATTCATCCAATGTCCGCAAGTTGGAGGCCACTCGACCTCCCTCTCTATCTCTCTTCCTCCAATGTACCTGGCGTCATTGGAGCAAGCGTTGCATGTGTCCCATTTCGTGTGACCGATCGCCTTGTCCGCCTGAGGAAGAAGCGCCAGTTGGCAGACTGAGGGAAGGCTCCTCTCAGCGCGAGGTCTACGAGGAAGAGAGAGAATTCATCCAATGTCCGCAAGTTGGAGGCCACTCGACCTCCCTCTCTATCTCTCTTCCTCCAATGTACCTGGCGTCATTGGAGCAAGCGTTGCATGTGTCCCATTTCGTGTGACCGATCGCCTTGTCCGCCTGAGGAAGAAGCGCCAGTTGGCAGACTGAGGGAAGGCTCCTCTCAGCGCGAGGTCTACGAGGAAGAGAGAGAATTCATCCAATGTCCGCAAGTTGGATTCCACTCGACCTCCCTCTCTATCTCTCTTCCTCCAATGTACCTGGCGTCATTGGAGCAAGCGTTGCATGTGTCCCATTTCGTGTGACCGATCGCCTTGTCCGCCTGAGGAAGAAGCTCCAGTTGGCAGACTGACGGAAGGCTCCTCTCAGCGCGAGGTCTACGAGGAAGAGAGAGAATTCATCCAATGTCCGCAAGTTGGAGGCCACTCGACCTCCCTCTCTATCTCTCTTCCTCCAATGTACCTGGCGTCATTGGAGCAAGCGTTGCATGCGTCCCATTTCGTGTGAACCCGATCGCCTTGTCCGCCTGAGGAAGAAGCACCAGTTGGCAGACTGAGGGAAGGCTCCTCTCAGCGCGAGGTCTACGAGGAAGAGAGAGAATTCATCCAATGTCCGCAAGTTGGATTCCACTCGACCTCCCTCTCCTAATCTCTCTTCCTCCAATGTACCTGGCGTCATTGGAGCAAGCGTTGCATGCGTCCCATTTCGTGTGACCCGATCGCCTTGTCCGCCTGAGAAAGAAGCACCAGTTGGCAGACTGAGGGAAGGCTACTCTCAGCGCGAGATCTACGAGGAAGAGAGTGAATTCATCCAATTCCGCAAGTTGGAGGCCACTCGACTCCCTTTCTATCTCTCTTCCTCCAATGTACCTGGCGTCATTGGAGCAAGCGTTGCATGTGTCCCATTTCGTGTGACCAATCGCCTTGTCCGACTGAGTAGGAAGCGCCAGTTGGCCCGCATTTTGAAGTTAGTTTGATTTGATGTCAATCGTACGAGTACTCTCCGATTAATGACAGACGTCATTTTCGTACATCGCTCAGTACTAAGTTCAGGGTGATGCCGCTTAGCCATCAAATTGTACAGAAATTAAAATCATCGCTCTTACCACCCTGGCCCACGCTGCTTTCGACCTTCACCACTGCCTAGTGCTGCAAGGAAAATCATTTGTCGAAAGAATGATATTCGAGAGATTCCTTATGCTAGTTCACCTGTTCGACTATAATCTGTTGAACTGAAACCGCGATGATAACCTGAAGGAATGCAAAGACAAGTACTAGTGGCAATGTTATCTTTTTTCCTCATCTTCCACCTCCAAGCGGGTGTTGCTAGGGTGGATCAGAATGAGAAAAAAAAGTGGTGACCTGAGACCGTCTGTAATGCTTCCCTCAAGCAACAATACAGTCCGTTTGTAGATTGTGACATTGTGTTACCACGAACGACGCGAGTTCAAGTTTTTGAGCGGAGGCACCTGCCGCACACCCCTCCACCTCATGCACTATACAGTGATGGTGCGAAAGTCCACTGTATGAGTAACGGGTAATGTCAAGGACCACGTAGAGGACGGATTCGGCGACCGAGAAACTCGCGTCTCTCCTCTCGGCTGATTTTGAGCAGCGTTACGGTGATCTTAACGGTGCCGTCGATTACGGCCTTCCTCCTCTGTTAACAGGCCCTCGCGGCAGGGGTCACACGGACCAACAACTGGTCCATTACGCCTCCCCCGCCACCACAAACTGCACCCGGGGTGGCAGAGTAGTCGATTACTCTGCTGGAAAGAGTCAGGTAGGACGACCTCTGGCCCAACGCACGTGTATAACCAGGATTCTGTCCTGGCCCGACCACACCATCAAATACCCATTTATACATGTGTGAGTGAACCCGAAGTCGAGCTTCAACTCGCGCTTTCACTACACGCAAACTTCCTATGCGCTCGCACGGAATCAGGTGGACTAACTCGTCGTCCTGAATGCAAAAGGACAGCTCAACGTCGCCACAACAAAAGGAGCACGAGTGATATTGTGGAATCAGCGCAATTACCGGCAGGCTACCACCTCCCTTTTGGCGCCTCGGCACGGCCATTGTGTCATGGCGGTGTGATTGGAGCCGTTCTCGCAGCACAGAAGAACCTGA
Source organism: Dipylidium caninum (assembly GCA_017562135.1). NCBI lineage: Eukaryota > Metazoa > Platyhelminthes > Cestoda > Cyclophyllidea > Dipylidiidae > Dipylidium > Dipylidium caninum. The sequence continues at coordinate 13,521 of QEYB01001047.1, forward strand.
GAGCCTTCCATAACCTCACAGAAAACCGGTGAACCCTTGATTAAGGTATAAGAAACACCTACGAAAATCACACCCAACCAAGCCTCACCCCAACGATACCCCTCACTTGTGAGGTCTGTCCAGAGAGCAAAACTACCGATTGTTCGCGGGTCGAAGTCATCACCGCCTGCCTCCAATGTCACACCATGCTCCCGCGCTGAGCATGGCTACACCGCTCTACTTGCCTCAAGGAAAGCATCTCACCTCACTTCACCTCACCTCACCTCACGTAGCTTCTTCCCTCACTCGGTGCCCACACCCACCCACCCACCTTCCTAACGATATGCATCTGAGAGACCTCGTCTGCACACCAAGCTCCTAATCTCCTCCCGACTGAGGGTCCTACCCATCTACGGAATGAGAAACCCCCATCTCCACGACAACTACGTGTAATAAGCAGCCTATTTGTAGCGTTGTGAGGAAAGCCCATCAAGGCGCTAATCCTATCATTAGCTAAAAGTAGCTTGAAAAGTCAGCGTGATAGTAAACTGGTTGCCCCTTTCCTCCACCATCGACAAGTAAGGGAGTTGGTGAGGACATTCGAGGGTAGAGAGCCGTCAAGTGTCCTGGGCATTGGACACATCCACGAAGTTGTGCAGAGTCGAAAGCAACAGCCCTGAGGTTAGAAGGCATGGACGGTGTCGCAGTGAAGGAAGGTTGAGGGAGAAATGGGTCCAGCGAGTTTGGGAATGATAGGTGCGCCGGGGCACTTTCCAAATGCATAAATCGTGTGCCAGAATCCACTTGGTTGTAGCGCAGTTTCAGCCAGCATGGTCCTGTAAACAGTGCTATTATTGGGAAAACAGTCGAGATGGCCGCTTGAGATGCCCCATGGGCGGTGCACGGAGCAGGACGAGAGTCTCACTTTCACTGAAGTCTATCGTTGTCTGTTTCCTAAAGAGGCAGATGCAGTAGATGACGTGGCAGTGTAAGAGGTGGAAAGTGTTTCACTTGTTGCACTCAACGGAACAGGAAGCAGAGTAGGGCCGAAATCGCCAGTATATGGCAAAAGTAGGTTTCGTGATACCGACGACGGCAATATTTTTCCTGTCATTTTGCGACGCCAGAGTCCATAAATAGACTCTTTTGTTGCGTGAAAGAGGCATTGTGAATTGTCTCATCTAACCACTTCTTATTTCGCTCCCTTCCCTGCCACAGCAACTCACATTCACACTAATGTAATATCGAAAGTAGTCTTTCCGATGACACTCTTTTGCAGGGTAATCTCCTCATTCCCTCCTGGCTTCGGACTCGGCATTTATGTACACTGAATAGAGGCAAGAGAGATTTGACAGATTGTCGGGACACTGGTGGGGGCGGCGAGTGGAGTGTGAGATATGTAAAGGGAAGGCGAGCCACATTGCTGAGGTGGGGGCAATAGACGCATTCTCTGCTAAGGAATCTCTTCCGCGTTTCCAAGTGAACTTGTTCACCGATGGTCGCAGTGTTTAACGCTCCATGTGGACGTGACGTAAGTTCTGCAAGGCTGAATGCCAAATGCTCATGTGCCGTGTTTTGTTTGAAGTTCTTCATTTCGTCTCCGATGCCTGCCTGGTGCATTGTCTCCCTTTCGGTTGTATGCTCTGTCCTCTTTAGACAAGATGACGTCGTGGATGAAAGACCAATGGGAGGCGAGAAGTGCATCACGTCAGACTGCTCTTTCCTCACGACGATCACCTTAAATCATCGGTTGCACGGTTCGTCCAGTAGGCTCATCCAAGATCCGCACCTTCTCCACAGCATCCGGTGAAAGCAAATTGCTCCCGCTGAGTTCTTCAGCGGATTAGAATCCTCACTCCCTCTTGGCTTCGCTCTCACGCATTTATGACATGAGGAGGCGCAGGGCCGACCGGATGGAACTCCTGCCTCTCAAAAACCCACTCCTCCACACCTTCCCCACGCACCTTTGATGCTGCACAGCATTAATTGCCAACATTCAAACCTGTCACCTCATCCAACCAGGATCATCACTGACCCGAGGATTAAGAAGTGAAAGTAGTTGGCGGCTATTCTCAACGTCGCCTCTTTTCCGCATGACCGATGAATTTTTCGTCGTGCTCTCTAACTCATCACAGTCTCACCCACCAATCCGCACACCGTCATCCCCCTAGATTGGTCTGTCTCACGATTCTGACCGTTATTGTCTATAAAAGTGAACTGGTGGAGGAGTGAGACAACGGATTGATTGTGGTGGGGAGACTGTCACTAGAATGATGGTAAAGGAGGAGGAAGTCAGGCCGACAGAATTCCATTTCTCGAGGGTAGCCGAGGGATGAACAGAAGCACGAGGTGAATGTGGAGAGATATTCGTCATAGAGGAGGAAGCAGGTGACTTGGAACGTGGAGAAGACGAGATTTCGTGAGAGGTTCGTGGAATGAAATGTGTTAATGCCGACTGTGCAAAGATTGGGCAATTTGTTCTCAGCTGCCTCCTAACTGGTATGGGAAGGATATTCATTTTCGAAGGGAAATCTAAAATTGGAAACTTCAGAAGCTTTCGCTTCGTTTTTCTTAGCCATCAACAAGCAGACAACGGGCTGGTTACAGCTTTACTTATTATGTAGGAGAGATGTTGGAGCAGCATTAATGTGCAGAAAGCGACTTTGCGTTTGCAGAAGTCGTTCATTATGTTGAGAATCGGACACCTCCGGTGATCGGAGGTAATAGGCTTGCAAGGATAGGAATAAACAATGTGGAGGAGGGGAAGGAAGGGTTGGGAGTGAGGCATTTTCGTTGATTTGGGCTAAGGAATGCACCACGTAGGAACCTAAATTGGCACTTCACGCGTCCCACTCATTCGCCGATTCATTGGTGGCGGTGACATAAGAGGCGAGGTGGGAAGAGGGAAGAGGGAGGGAAGTGGGTAGAGTTTAGGTGGCAATTGGGGTATCTCGGCGATTGTGCAAGATATAGTGGAAGCTAGCACGGTGTCGTAAATTCTCATGCTACTCCTCACATTTCTTCACCTTGGCAAAACAGTTAAATAGCAAATCTCATTCACTGCGTGTCAGTCTCCTATTCAATCGCAGTGTCCCACTCTCGAGTACATTTGCTCATGACAATTATGTCATGGCAACACTGTCTACTCGACACGCAAAAATGGTTTCGTGCGGTTTACATAAATAGATTTGTTACTGATTTGTCAAATAATGCATGCACTAACCTGTAGATAATGTGACAATCTACTGGCAAGTCCACTTAGTTAAATACAAGAATGCTCATTTGCAGATAACGAGGCTATCTACTACTTCACACTATTAATTAACATTCAGACTTACCACTTCAACTAACTAATGTCCTTACGGGTTGAAAAATTGAGGAGTGGAAGGAGTTAGTGCCTACCGTCAAAGTCGCCTCTATTCATCACGCCTGATGGACCCGCCACTTTGCTCTGCGCATATCATATTTTCACTCATTTCCCACACACACACACACACACACACACACGTACATGAGAGGAAGATGTAGTTCAGAAATATAATTAAATCTGATACAATATGGCTTATAAAAAAAACTGAGTCGGAGATCTACTATCCTGTAATACCGAGATTGCCCATTCTGTTCCCTCATGTAAATCTTATTCGCTTGTAGCTTTACGTCGTCTCAGCTTATGATTTTGCCGAAATATCTTCTTCACCTTCCTACGTCGGATTGGCTATTTCAGAAAGTGCTCCCTAGACCAAGGTCATTTCAACGTGTCTTTGGGATTGCCCCAGGAACTTTTGGTTGAAAATGGTGAGTTTTTCGGCACTCATGGTGATCCTCTTCGACTACCTCAACGTGTAAGGCTTTAATGAAGGAGGCAATCACCGATGCATCTGCGTACGATGAAGTAGGTTTTTTAAAGACTTTCCTGAACCTTACCCTAAGGGCGAATCATTTCCTCCACACCCACTTAAAGTCCCTCAAGTCTCTGTTAACCCTATTGAAAACGTTTTCTATTCCTATCAAGGCATAGGTCTTTTTGTTATACTTGCCTAATTGCCCATGATACGAAGCAATGTTAGCACTTTCATCAAAGATACCATAACACTGTTCTGTAGCCAACTCCCCAGGCGTCTTGGAATACTCAATTCTCCCTGGTAGATACACCATCATTTAGCTACTTATTGGTTGTGTCTGTATGACGTGGCATTTGATACGAACATTCATCCCGATTGCCCAAATTTGTGCTAGGACACGTGTGACTGGCTGCCAAGAGGAGTGGCCAAAGAGTGACACCTCTTCGAACCGCCATTTCCCACTAGCAGCACTTGGGCCAGAATGTTCCTAAACAGACACGCCGAAGGACTGTAAAATCTATTATGTGAAAGTACATTGCCCGAGGAACACTGTTAGATAAGAATGGGAATAGTGAGTTTTGCCCAAAGTCATCTCAATTTCTTGAATGGCCTGCTAATGTAGCAAATAATTCTTTATCTCCATTGACGCCATCCTGTTGGTTTAGCTGCTTCTTCGTCAGAGACGATACTTCTACTTTCCTCCTCTTCATCCACCTTAGGCGACAATTCCATCACGTTTCCCTCCTCCTCCTTCTCCTCTGCATCCGCGGACGCATCGCCCACCTCCTGCTTCGCCTATCTGTTCAGTGTCAGGCGAAAGAGGAGGAAGAGTCCACGTTACTCGTCCAACCATCCTTCCCCATTGTTAACGCATCTGAAACAGCTTCTTGAGCCTTACTGAGTGGTCACCTCTTCTCCGGAAAGAAATCTCAAGTCAGTCCTCCAAGTACCTGTCTCACTAGAGGCTTAGCCCACCCGCCCTCGAACCGGTGACTCCAACATTCCACACGGTGCCTTATCAGTCACGCCTTCATTTCGCCGCTCCTTAGTCCTGCTGCACGAGAGTGAAGCCGTCCCTCTGCCTATTCGGCTGGGAAGATGTGTCCACGCGGCAGTTCAGCTATTGTCGGTGCCCTTCGTCTCTTGTATGTACGAGGTTTGGGTTACATTCCTGCAAAATCTTTCACCAAAACCGACAAAATGGTCCGCTTGGTAGAAAATGGACAAAGTCAAGAAAGTGTGAGCAGAAATATCCTGATTTTGCATTATCATTAGAAAAGCTCAGTGAGCTCAAAGTGGGAATCGAATGTCTTTCAGATTGTTGCTTCGGTATAGCCTCGCCATCATCCATGATTGCCTCGCTCGAGCCTGAGGACCCATGCTTGCCGGAGGTGGTCTGAGCACCCGACGTGGGTGTTTCATGCCCATCCCACAAAGACATTTGCCAGACTCGTTTTTCTGTATATTATATTATTTGGGTGGTTATTGCACATCGCCACGAATGATTTGACTGCCTAAAACTCCCACTTCACCATGAGGAGAAAAGAGCTACTGAGTGAAAATGAGGAAAGAGGCTGAAGTGGATTTTATGGAAAGAAGCCCCATTGTAAAGAGCAGGCCAGATGAAAATAAAATTCCGATCGTGGGAAGAAGAATATGCGGGGGACGGCATGTGTCGGTTTATTCGAAGAATGCTATGGTGCGCCCACTTACCCCACACAAACAACTTACACCTTCCATCGAACTGCATTCACTACCCCTCAACCTTCCATTACCGTGACAACTGCTAAGCTTTCTGCTTTGCAAAACTTCATGGAGGTGGCCAACGCTAAGCCCAACTTGACGAATTTTGCACACACCAAATCGTTTCCTACACTCAAGTTTTTCCTTTCTCTGCAATTCGCCTTCCTTTCATACCTTCCACCTCCATCCTCATCGACCGTTTTGCTAGTCGGTGATGGACCAGGCACTGACTTGTCCACTGTCTCCTTGACCTTTTAACTCAACTCTCCTTGGACGGAGAGGTGGCCACGTTTGGATGAGACTGCTGAGACGAAGTGTGGGAAAGAAGGCGAGCCACATGGAAGAATCTGTTTCAAACTTCCTCTTCTGCACACCTGATTTGAGTGGTGATTTTGTCATCGCAAAGTCGTCTGGTGTCCGCGCAGAGGACAGTCTCGTCATGAATTTCAAACAGGTACTTCGGCTGCATGGTGGAAAACGTGATGAGATGTGGGAAGAGGACGAGACCTGGGGCAGTACGCGTATCGGTGCAAGCGGAACGGAGTAAAGGACATTCCCTCGTTGATGAAGGCAAATGAGGCCACAGACGCTGAGACATAATGATTGCTGCTATTGTGGAGAACTTTGTGACTTATTTCAGGCAATAGGGCCCGACGACCTACTCATCCACCTGCCTGCCAGTTTGCCTGCCCACTTGTCTGTCCTGAGGGCTTAATTACTTTGTTGAGACAGAGTTGACAGAGAGAAAACTATATGCCTGGACAACATTAGTCACCTCCTTGACTGTATTTCTCAGGTGAAGTGTAAGTGGACGAAGTAATTGCTTCGAGAAGACGTCTCACTTCAGCTCAACAAACCGTCTCAGAAGCGTTCACAATGGGAAAGGATGATTGGACGAGTGAGGTGGACTGGTCCGCCTGAAGTGGAGCAGTGAACGTTGCCCAACCGTGGCCGCCCATGTGGAATTGCCTCCATACAATTAACTAGCAGAGGGGGCGCCGATCAGGTCGAAGAACTCCCACCTTGACAACCTCACTGGCTCAGAATACGTGTATCGTGGCTCTATGTGGCTTGCCTGTTCAGGAAGCAAAGGCGCAGATGATTAAACAGTGCAAAAAGTGGAGCCTATGGAACAGGAGGCGGAGTAGAGCAGGACTCTTCAGTGGAACGGGGAAGTAGGCTTCATGACACTGGCGAAGGCCATGTGAGTCGGGGCGTGTTGATGTAGGCTGGACGGCGTCGCTTCCACAAAAAGGGTCAGTAGTGAAGTATTTCCCATTCCAACTTTTTATCATCATTCCCCTCGTCCCTTTTCCCATAAGTGAATTTGCGACGTCACGGTTTACTTATGAATTCTTTCTCTTCTTGCTCCCCCGCAGCAGCAAGTGCTTAGAGGTGGAAGACGTGGCAAAATGAAACTCCGCTACAAACACTCCTCTTTGCATTATTCAATTTACAATCACATCTCAGTTCAACGTAAAATCGTTTAAATGGAATTTTTGCACTTGGGCTTGCTTACTCCTTCCCGACTTTGGACTCTACACATTTGTGCAACAAATAGGCGAAAGTGCGAACTCGGAAGATCGGCCAGACACAGGTGGGCGGCGGCGAGTGTCGTGTGGGAAGTTGGTAAAGAAGGCGAACCTCATTGGTAGGGTGAGGATAAAAGAGAGGGAGATGGCGGCCAGGAAACAATCCACATTCACCGATGATAGACTCATTCTCTGCTCATTAAACTGTTAGGCGCTCCCTCCATCGGCCTTTCTCTAGTCGACCAAATGGATATGTTTTGTTACTCGCATTTTTTACAATTTCATGTAGGGTGACAAACAGTCTTGTCTGTGCTCATGAGTAGGCACGTGAGAAAGGGAGAAGCAAGGAGTGTAGTGGCATGGTGTTTCGTAGAGTAAGATGAGAAGGAAGGAAATCTAAGACTGTCGGTTGTAGCATCACGTAACAATTTTTTTTAAAAGTGTTTCGTGAAAACATAGTTCCTGATTGGACATAGGGAAGATGGTTTGCCAAATTTGAAGCAGGTGGTTCCCACCCTTTTGATAAGCTGCGTTCTGTGCAACCGTCTTTGATTGGCGACGGTCTTGTTTAGATCATGTAGGAGCAAGATCCTCTGCCGTCAACATCGGAGATCGTCGAAAGCCTTAATTTAGTCAGCGAACTAGTGCGAAAGATGGGTGGAGCGCCACATGAATAAACTGCTTGCTAAGAACGTAATCGAGCCCTCCTTCAACCGTATGATAATATGGAGTGAATGTTGACTGCCTACTGAAAAATTCTATGTCAAAGTGCACATTGTGGGTCGGAAGACGTAACCCTTTTGCCTTTACAACAAATTTAATTCCGAATGAGAGAATATTGAGGTGTGTATGGCGGGTCACTCAAGGACTAACGGATCATGACCCTTTGAAAGCGAACGAGAAGGCCCAACTGAAGAAGCATTGTCTGAATGTGGATGATTTTGTGAGAGGAGTCCAAAAAAGAGATTGACAATGTTCAAGAGGGAGGGCATCGTATTGCATGAGGATAATGAGGAGCCACGTGCTGCTTTGGGGACTCTTCAAAAGAGTAGAGAACGAGGTTAAAACATCTTGCCACGCCCAGCATATTCTCGGACTTGACACCTTTTGAATATCACTTTCTTATCTTCACAAAATGTTAAAGGGAAGAAGAGTACAGAAATGAAGAAGTTATTTAACAAGAACTGGTTCGACTGTTCGCATTAACAGATGGAACATGTACAAAAATTGAGAGTACAAATTGCTCTTAGGTTGACAGAAGCTCAATTTTAATTAAAATAATTGATGGCGAGGAAAGAATTAATTTGTTTTTTTTTTCTCAAACACAATGAAAACTTTCTGATAAACCTCAGCCTCCTCCTCCTCCCTCCCTTGACACCTTTTCGTCCCAGAACTTATGTCGCATATCGCGCACTTCGGACTATCAACTCCTCTCCACTCACTTCCTCCTCTCCGCTCTGTTCGCACTCAAACGAGATGGCATCGTGGTCGAAGGGGAGACGACTTTCAAGTCTGTGCGTTCAGTGGGAGACAAGACGTCCTCGCCATGATTCCATCCCTCATAGCTTGCGCGACTCATGCAGTAAGAGCTTTCGAGGTTCGCATTTGTTCCACGCATCTGATGGAAGCTAATGGTTTAAAGAAGACGTCAGCCTTGAACAAAAGCCAGTCATGGTTGACCAGTGAGCTCGTAGACCACTGGACTACTCACAATTGACGACTAATCTCCTCTCTTTACACTCTCAAGTGCCTGCTCGTCTGAACATTTGCACTGTAATCGAAAGAAAGCGACCGACGTTGGGGCCTATTTAAGGCTCTGCCACGGTGCTTCCCTTAGATCCAACCGAATAGGCCCTACAAGTGGCACTTCCCATTCCGTCCTTTCTTACTGCACTCGGTACTGAGTGGTATGGAAATGCTGGCTGAAGAGGAGTTGGTCGAAGAAGCCGAATGGAATGTGGAGCAGCCATACTTCGTGCTCCTTAGTACCCCCTCTCTTGCCTGGAAGACTAACTGTCTTGACACCATCAAATTCTTCTTTCAGCCTAGCGCTCGATTGTTCCATCACCTGATGACGAGAGAATGCTAAAACTCATCGTTGTCAGGCTTTCCAGCTTGGTAGTATTCATTTTCTAATTTAGCCATGTTGGTAGCTTATTAATTAGGGGGGCAGAAATGGAAGAGTATGTGACTTCCACAGTGGATTTCGGGCCGAATTTGCTACTGAAGAAGGCGAGCAGGACAAAGTAGACTGCGTCCAACATTAGTGAATTGCAAGCTTACAGTCACCCCATTGTTTCTACTTGTTTGAGCTTTAACGGAACGAAATTGGAAGATGTCCGTGCCCGTTTAATCATCCAATTCGCCTATTGCCTCAGTATTCACCTAAATATCTGTAGCGATGTCGCGCACTCGCAACAAAATACTGCACCCGTGAAGATTGCCCATGTAGAAGCCTTCGTCATCGATGACGTGATATGCTCAAACGTAAGTGTCGAATGTTTAGCCAGGGTTCACGTGGAATGCAGTGCATGACGCCCTTGAGATCGCAAGCACTATGAAAAGCTTACCTTCCCCACAGATCGTGAACAGGAGGAGAGGCACCCACTCAGCCTTTGAAGCTGTTTGTCTGTCGATCAAAAGAATGTTAGCCTGTTAGCAACAGCTGCATCCATCCATTCTCAATGTGACTTTAGGATACACTGAAAAACCACATTCTCCATGTTGGTCCACACGACTAAAGTAGGTCGAAACACTCCGAAATCTGTTGAAATTGAGCGACATGGGGAAAACAAGCTGAGATGAATCAGCAAGAGGTACAGATCGGGCGTGAGAGAAATGTGTAAAGCAGGTGCCCGAACAAAAGTGAGCTAAGGAGTACGAAGTCAGCGTGGTGCCATTGTTTGAGTATGGAAGAAAGACGAGGTGTATTGTGGAATATAGGTGGGATGATAAAGATAGTGACGTTGTCGTGTATGACAGGTTGAGCTGAATAGGAGAGAGGCGGTGCGGAGTGTGAGCAAAGCATTGAGGATCGCTGCGCTTGCATTCTTTAACTAAATTATCTCCTCCCTAGCACTATATGATTTTGATGGTGGAAGGCAGTGTTCTCAGGGGATATTCACCAAATGCTCACTCATGTCACAAGGTAGTTGGAGTTTTAGTTTATATTTCTGACCAATCTCTCAATACACGACGGCTTCGTGGTATCACCTTGACCATATCACGCTGATGAATTTCATTGATCGTACGGTGCTCACACGATTAACGTCAAGTCAGGCCAACATCTGTACAAAAAATCCGCAGTGGGACTCCTATTTGGCCACCCTGGGGAAATGTCTGAGATGACATCAGTCAATCCGTCCACACACACGCCAGCCTGTGAGACAGCTAAATTCTCCGTGTAGGATGCCTTGTGGATTTCCTTGTACCCCTTGGACTCATCCATTTCCTGAATCACGCCGTTAATGAAGTGTCATTTGCGTAAAAATATTTTGCGAAATTTGCAACGCTGAAGGCGAATTGCTGGAAACAACCCTTTCTTCCACACATTCATTAATCACCTTATTCTCGCTCAAGCGGGTCAATTCATCGGTTTTCATGAGGCAAATGTGGGGACGGAAGGAATTTGGTCGAGAGTGCCGGCTGGCAGAATGAATAAGAGTCAGGTTCGCCGCAGTAATCATGGCAACCGAAGTATTTTGAGCAGCGTAATGATAACCTACAAGCAAGTGTTGTGATAAAATTACTTTTTTCTAGCTAAGTCCCGTCTAAGCACCATCTTGTATTTTTTGCCGGAGTTTCGAGACACAACGTCGTTCTGCGTCTTTTTTGCATGACATAAGCTTTGTCCGCCTGCCAGTAGAGAGATCACCAAGTTTCTAAGACCTGCACCTAATATCGCTCATATAGTGAGTTATGAGCAGAGTTTCAGTCTAGGGAAATGTCAAACGTGGGTGAAATTCATCAACTGACATTGAGTCAAAATTCACCAATGAGCCTTGAGGCGACTGGACCACTCGAAGATGACGACTGATTTTCATTCTCGAGTGTCGCCTCGCGTGGACAGTTTGAGCTGCGGTCAAAAGAAGCTAACAAACATTTGCGCATATTTAAGGCACCGCCACGGGACTTCCTTCCAATCCGACCAAGTCGGCGCTGCAAATAACATTTTCAATAGTGTCATTTCTTGCTGCAATCTGCGCTTGCTGGTGCGGGAATGCGGTCTGCCAAGCAACCTACAGATGAAGCCATTGTTTGTGTGTCAGTGTAAAGAATCCAGCGTAATTGAAATGTGGAATTGTCCCTCCATACTTCAACTGTTGCTGCCTCGAGCAGAAGTGGTGATTTACCTCTGCATCACCGACGTTGCGACAGCAAGGCTTCAGTGAGGGAAAAACCACCAAGGAATGTCACCACAGACATTCTCTGCACAGGCTGCGTGAAGTGAAACATCTTGCAGCCAAATCCCCTAATCTCCTCGCCCTTAATCGTCCGCAAGCCCCCAAGCTGTTTTCTCCAGTAGGCCCATTGTCTCGACTTTTCTACTCCATGCTGAGAGTGGGGATTTAACACTCTAAAAAACTGAGTCAACGCACATGGTGCAGATTGCCATTATGCACTGTAACGAGATTTGATTGTGTTCGCAATGGTTATTCTTCATTTTTCTCACTTCCTTCCACCTACTGCTTCACCGTCCTCCCTGCTCCTTGGCGAGGGCCTTGACGCTGATCTACTTGAAACACAGGATGAAGATAATGTGAAGTGACTTCTGCGGAATCGGCCATAGCGAAAATTCCTACTCAACTCGACTCGCTGTAGCCATTGTCACCTACCTAATCACCTCATCGTGAAAGTTCCCTGACAACTGTCGATGCAGTTTAACCAAGCGCAGACGGATGGCGACACGTGATAGACCATTTCGACGAGAGGAATATACCTCCAGCGAAGAAACGCAGCACAAAAGAACAACAAAGCAATTATTAGAGGAAGTAGAAGGTTCAAAATTAGAATAAGATGCCCAAGCGGATGCAAACCAGTTAATTACGTGCCTTGAGCATGAGGGTACACAAGAGACAGGACGAGGTGATGCAGCTCGAAATGAACAACTTGTCATCGCCCAACACCCACAATACATTCAGTGCAAGGACAGTCACTTGTAGCCAAAACGCCAGCTCACACGAATACTTCATTTGTTATGACTTCGGAGTTGGTGTACGAGTTGAAGAGACCACAAGCTACTGGGTTGTTCGGCGAGAAGTTCTCGATTAATAAAAGACAGCCTCAATCGTAAAAGGGGACTCGTGTCACCATTCCCTCCTACCTCTGGCCACTAAAAATTTATCGCTTAATAGCCTAACCGATTTAGAGTTGCACTACATGATAAAGTTTCGTACTTGCCACTGTACTGAAATGAAAACCGTAACAAGGGTTTTGTTTCAATAGTCCGTCAACTGTTAGCAAGGGCAAAGGGACACATCTGCTTTCCCGCTTCGCTGTCATGCGAGAGTGCATTTACGGCTCGCATATTCGGATATCCGAGGTGGCAGGGTGATAAGGCGATGATGAAGTTACTGAGTGAACTGCATACCACCTCGGTCCAACTACGTCGACATTTTGATGGCTAAGCAATGGGAAGACATCGAAGTAAATCACGTGAGATGCACTTAGGGATGATGTGCATTAGGTGACAGAACATATTTTCAATGGAATATCAGTACAAATGCACGCCAATGCTCATTCTCATCATCCGCTCACTTAGTTTCAAATATCGGGTGCATAATCGCAACAATTAGTTCAGTCGTAAAGTTAAACAACATCAACACGCCTCTTGGCATTGTCACCTTCTATTGCCTACACTCTTGCCACTACTGAGTTGACTCTCGCTACTCTTATGAAATATAGGGGCTGCACACGCTGCCAAAATCTGTTACGCGTCTATCTCGAGTCAGGCACCCACCGAAATAGCGCTCGAGGTTTGATTCCCCGTTGCAAGTGCATTCCTGTATGAGAGCGCAATTGGAAATCAGGCGATGACTTCTGTTCTTCCAAGTGATCCGCAAACCATTTGGCTTATACGTGTGATAATGCCTTCATTTCATTTCCGTTGCGACCGCGACACTTTCTGCCGTGCTTAACTGCGACTGCATCTCCATTTCATCCATCCTCTCCAAAGCTTCAAATCTCTACACACTTTCTTGGCTCTCATTATCCGTTTCCACCCTGCATTTGCGACAGGTACCCACACATTTAGTAGTATTGTTTGAAGTGTATGCAAGGAGGAAGGAATAAACTAAATACTGTTTCCAAGGTTTCTGAATCAACATCTGCTAACTTACATCGCTGTCATGGGAGAGTGCATCCCTTAGCGTAGTAATGTATCAACGACGGGGGGGGGCGATGCTTCCATACTTCCATGCTTCCACTCAACACTGGTCCCTATTCCAGTCGCCAAGTAGATGAAATAGGATTGCCAGTCAGATGAATGAAATACTAAACCCTTCGACGTTTCAATCCCACTTTCTGGGATTCTAAGGAGTCCAAATGATGGTCTGACATGTTAAGCGCAAACGAGTTAAGAAATGTGTCAGACACCGAAGTGCTGTCTACCCCCCCCCCACACGTACTTACGTAGGTGCAAAGGCATATCGTGTGGAATGGGTTTGATTTGGGTCGCAATATGCCACGATGAGGGCACCATTATGCGTGAGGGTGTGTGTGGAACTCTCACTTGTTATCCCACGAATGAAGTGAAGTCTCGATAAAGATATAGTACTCTAATGTATTCCTTTCTCGTGCAATGTCTGCCTGCGTCTATGAAATAGACGATTGCAACCATCAAGGTGCTTGTGTAGTCTGGAAGCCATCAGGATTCTAGAACCTAATCATACACTCATCTCACCCCAACTCAACTCTCTCACTTTACATACACCCAGCACACATCAACGGGAAGCTGTAACAGCATCATGCCATCGATAGGCCGTCGCTATTTCGACAGGCTGGAAATGCGCACACGAATAAATTCCACAGAGGTCACTTCCTATCTTGAGTGCTTATTGATGCCAGTGTCCCTGGTACACATCCGCTTGCCTTACTCTATCACCGCAAATTCCCCTTTATCATATCTAAGTACCTCGACTAACACCACTCAAGTAAGAGTGCCGCGCTATTCTGTGAGGCAACGGGTGTGCATGTTGCCACAAGTGGTTATGTGTCTCTCAAATCATGCACTGTCGCAAGAGCCAAATGTTAATCATCAACCCGCCCACTGATGCTATGAGGTCATAAATGCACTCGCGCGTGCCAGCTTTGTAAGGAGGCAGATGGTAACATCTTGGATCTAGATACACCCCGTAGCCCATTTTAAACATACTTTATTAGTCAGGCGTCACTTAAATGCCGTGGTGAGTTTGCCATTTTCTGTCGTCGTCTTATCTGAGGTTAATTAGAGTTGGTGATGACGAAATTGTTGTGAGAGAATGAAATGGACGAATGTGTAAATTGATCAAGCCCAACATTTATAGCCTGAAAGATGCGAACTGTCCATTTATGACGTGATACGGCTACGGCATCCCGTAGGTGTGTGGTGGGTTTTTTATGTGAATGAAGTCACCGCTAGGTATGGGTCACACTCCAGAGGTCTGTCAGGAGAGCGAAGCAGACGACGGCGGTCGTTGTCAATTTGAACGACGCATGCTCGTAGTAAGCTTGTATGAACTACGGGTCGGAAAAGAGGATGTGAGCTGTAGGAGACGAGAGATACAATCCTGCTGCGGCTTCTTCTCTCCGAGGGCATGCTTATGACAGTCGAAAAATGTGGAAACTGAAGTTTCTTACGTTGTAAGAAAAGAGTCAACGTCAACTGTTGGAAAAGATTCTTGTCCCGACCATCCCCATTCACTGACTTTATGAGGAGTTGTGGGGTCAGGGAAAAAAGCATTGAAACTGGGAGCGCTGACGCGAGTGACGAAGACCATAGAGGCCGACCCGACCGCACATGCAACAATTTTTACTCTGAAATATGAGCTAAAGCACCGATTCTGGGTTGGTTAGCGAGCAAAAATTTTCGAGATTTTCAATGTGGAAAGTGAGCCATGGTGTCATCACACCCTCTCCCAATCATCCTCCGCTTCCCCTTCAGGCGATATACGACGAATGGACATTTAGTTACAATTACACCATGAACTGGTGCTGCAAATGCAATCACACCGCAATGTGTGTAGCAGCGACGCCTTAACCGAATGTCAATCTCTCCATATCGTGGAGTGCTGCTGAAAGTGAAGACGTCTTACAAAATAGGTCATCGCGCATATCGGAGGAGAGAGCGTCTCAGCTTCCTCGTTCGTGCGGCAGCAGAGAGTTAGACAATAAGACTGGGTGAGAAATGGAGCATGAAGTTAGTCCACACTACAAGCAACTAGAATGCAGTAAGTAAACCGTGTAGACTGATTGACGTGTCAGAACGCCATATGAATGAATGCGTGCACTCCATGACGAAGGATGCAGAGCGCAATGTCGAGTTAAATAGCCACTGAGAAGGCACCTGTTGACCTACTTCAGACCGGATAAATAGAAAGCAAACGTGACAAAGGCCTCAACTGCACGGCAAATGGTGGGAAAAGCAGCCTTCCTCTTCTTCGCGTACATCTGCGTACACATAAGTAAGTGTTGCCTTCGGTCCTTTATACAACACTCGACGCATTCACTTAACACCTCTCTAAGAACCATAAATCCCATTGTCACACCTCTAAGTCACTTGATTTTGCATTGCATTGATGGCATTCGATGGCAGTGTGGGTAAACTAAGCAGACTTACCTTCATCGCGCGCTTGAGGGGAACAACGTCAGGCCAGACTGAAACCAACTTACACGGGAGGAATTTTCACTTGGGTAGTGGGGCGAGACAACTGGCATTTAAAAGGTTCGAGCAGAAGTAGGAGGCGGCGGGGGAGGGGGAGCGGCGAAATCAGTTGTCGAACACCGTGTGATTGCGAGCAATGTCGGTGACGTGTTTGCTACGCTCTCTATGCAGACACACAGTTTTGCAGTGCTTGCAAATAAAAGCAGAATCGTGAGTGGCCCAATCAACAGTACGTTCTCGATCAATTGCTCACTGCCCGGCGAATACGACGTAAGTTGACTTCTCCCCATCACGGTATCCTTGGCTTTCATCAGTGTCATGCCCTTTTCGCTTCCTCAACAAGGAAGTTTGCGTAAACATCGTGCCCGAGTTACCTGACTGCTTTATAATAGCAAACGACCAATGTTCCAACGAATATTTCCAATGTTCCTACACTCAGAGTGAGTTCTAGTGCATTCATCTCTTACACGAACACTCACCACCGACGCCACCAACACCAAATCGCCTCTCTACTCTTCCAAATACTTAAAAATTTCTTCTTGCTCCCTTAGTCTCAAGTTCTCACGCAGAAGTGCAGATGACCGGCGTTATTCGTCAAAATATGACCTGGATAGTCTTCTATCCAAAGCGATCATCTAAAATTCACATGTCCATTGCTGTATTTCCTGATGGGGTGTGGAGCCCCTCGGTTACTGGTGAGTCGTTATGCGTGCAACTTCACCAATCCACATGTTTGACATGTCTCAGGCAATTAAGAGTCTTTCTCACTTGCCTTTCAAGGCCTCGTTATGAATCCGCATCAGTCCCTCTTCATTGACGCGAAGGATAAGGACATGGTGACAGTCATGTGTGACTACCACAAAGCGACTAAGTGGGTGAGTCCATCTCATAGTCTGCCTCATCTATCTGGATGGGTCTGGACAGACTTGCGACTTAAACCCTGCTCCGCACATCTCTTGCCCCCACAACTTACAAATGTAATAAATGCTTTCGTATATACCTAGATAGGCATGGTGGTGGGCACCGATTCATCGGACGTTTACACGGTTGGAGGTGGTATCGTTGAAAACAATGTCGCCAAATATCCGCAAATAGTCAGCGTCAGTAAGATAAATAAAATGAATCGTCGATATTTGATGTTAGTGCAATGCTATTTGAATGACTACTCAAATTCGTATTGGCCTTTCTTTTTGGAGGAAACAGTACAGACGAGAACTTTGTGAATTTCACAATAAAGTTGAGGAGGACAAGCCCTGTCGACTACCTCGGATGCCTGTATGAAGACTTCGACGTGGAAGGAGCGGTATTCAAGATAGATTGGGACAGATCAGACTGGACTACGGGAACGGGGAATCATTCGTTCTCAGTGGAACCACACGGCCACTCTTTCGCTACCATATCAGCTGACGATTGTGAGTGGTTGAAATGCAAAGTGCTTGCATCACACCTCTCCACCCAACATGTTCACATCTGATTTTATTTTCTTACGCAGCTCAAGCTACTCATACTACCGCGGTGTCTGAGGCAGGAAATCTGCAGTTTTTAGGTGGATGTGGTGATGGCGAGTTTGGTTGTACTCTAACACAGCCACCGTTGCAAATTGGGACCATTTTATGGACGCTAATCGCACAGCTGCAAGTGAAAGAAGTGAAGCCAGAATCGTTAGTGGCCCAATAAATAGCACCTTCTCTATCACCTTCACCCTACCAGGCGAATATGTGGTAGGGTGACACTTCACACAGGTTTCCGTGGATTTCACGGTTGACATTTATTTTTGTTTTCACATATAGAGAGTATGTGTGGACATCTTGTCCGGCGAATCTCAATGCAACGCAATAAGTGACGACAATTGTTCCACCGAATATTTTGACTGCTCCTACACTCAGTGTGCGTTTTATTTCACTTCCAACCTACATGCCATACACACGCTCCACTGACTTGCTAACACTTTTTACCTCCTGCTGCTTCCTCAGTCTCTGTTCGCCACGCAGAGGTACAGATTACCGGCTTTATTCGTCCAAATATATCGTGGATTGTCTTCTACTCCAACAGCTATTTCCGAATTCCCATTCCCATTGCTGTATTTCCTAATGGAGTGTGGCGATCCTCGGGCTTTGGTGAGTATTCATGGGTGTAACCTCATTACTTCAGCTATTTATTTTGTCACAAACAACTAACCGCCTTCCGCATTTGCCTTCTAAGGCCTCGTTATGCATCCGAATGAGACTCTCTTCATTGCCGCTATGAATAAGGAAACGGTGACAGTCACATGCAGATACCATATTAAGACTGAGTGGGTGAGTGTACCATGCTGTCTGCCTCGCCTATAACGAGCCTCCTGATACCTCCAAATTCACCTGTAATTCCCTAATTTTTGCCTCCACACCTTAAGTATAATAATTTTCTTTGCGTCTGCTTAGATGGAGATGGTGATGGGCGCCAATTCATCCAGGTTTTACAGCTTTTGGGATGATATTATTTTCAACGATACGTATATCTATCCCGAACTAGTCGGAATCAGTAAGCTAAACCGGGGTCATCGTTGGCCCCGATGATTAGGCATGTCTACTCTAACAGCGGCCTTTCTATTCGCAATGCAGGGAACAGTACGGACGAAAATTTTGTGAATTACACGATAGAAGTGAAGAGGAGAGAAGCTGTTGATTACCTTGGATGCTTGTATGGTTTATATGAAAGAACTGGTGCCGTCTTCAAGATAGATTGGGGTAAGTCAAGCCACCGGTGATTTTTGTCGCATAGATTACACAGCTCCACTTCCAACATTCCTAACGTCTTAGTAACTTGACACTTAAATGCTGCTCACCGCTTTCCGTCAATGGAAACCTGGTCTCGCAGGGTTCCCCCGACCTCAGTTTTTGCCACTCACCCCCTTCCCACCACTTATTGCACCCAAATGCCAATGGTCTCAGCCATTCACCAATAGTGATGAAATGATGGAAATCAACTACAACTGAATCCGCATTTAAGCCACCCATTCCAAGTGCGTAATTCCTCTTCTTGCTGTCTTAGGCGAAAATGTCCCTCAATTCTCTTACTCCTCCTCCTCTTCCCCCCCTGCCTCTGTCTTCGCTAGTGCACTTCCTGACAATCGTGAGTTGTTTAAACTCCTACGTTCATGAATCGTACCTCCTCAACTTTCTCTTTCTATCATCCTACCTAGCTCAAACGACTTTCGACTGGGCCGAGTGTGACAACAGGTAAATGGGAATTTAATCATTGATGGTAATGATGACGACCATTTTCATCATAAAGCTTCGCTACCGAATTGTCTGCTTCCCTACCCGAATAACGTTTTAACTGCCGCTTAGTGTAGTCAACACATCGTCAGGTCAGATATACCCCCCTCAACATTTGCCAATTATGTCTTCACATCACCTACAACCCCTCAATCGTAACTCTCCCCAATTCTTGACAACAGTGGTGAAACAATGAAAAGCAGCTCAACGGCATCTCCATTGTACCTAGCCCCTCCAACTGCGTAATATCTCTTCTCGCTGTCTTAGATGACGCGACCTCTCTATTGAAACAGTCACTTAGGATTTTTGAGTCCATGGAATTTAGGGTGAATTAAATAGCGTAAGTGTTTGTAAGACCTCAATAAGCAAACATGTGAAGCTTCGTAGATGTATACTCCTCAGAGTGAATGCTATGCGAGGATCAAGTTGGGTAGTGGGCTTGTACACAGGTAATACGTCTCCGCTGCAACGTGACGTTGACAAACATGTTCGTAATGTCGTCAGAACAATGCGTTTCTAGGCGGACAACTTCGCATTTCCACTGCGAGAGTCTCATTATACTGGGTGCCGTCAGTTAACAGGCCTTGCCGATGTTAGAGCCGAAAGAGCTGGGCCACTAAATCATCCATCTCAAGTCCGTTCACACACAATTAACAATACGGTCTTGGACGATTTTAGACGACACAGGCACAACTTATTTGTGCAACCATCTCTCTAACTGTGTTTCATCAGATCCACTCTCCTCTGAACTCCTTCCGCCTTCCATAAACCAGACGACTTCCGGTTGTGCAATCAGTAAAACCGGTGAGTACGTGTCTATTTCCTCTGTATTAATTCAATACCTCACGTGTCTATCACTCTGACTGACCTTAATGTCTGTTGGTCATTCCTTTGTGCTGCCAATCAGTTTACCCGATTGTTTCCTTTCAGCCTCTTTTCTCCTCATTCTGGCATGCCTGTTGATGTGTAAGTGGTTCTTCCTATTTTCCCCTCCGAGGTAGTTCGTAATGCTAACACTTCCTGCCCCTTAACTTCAAACAGTCTTCATCTAATCTTGACACATCGTCTGGTCTAGGGGTTGTGTCAATGGAGACTACGTTCGTTAGAAGTTCGTTGTTGTTAACATCGTCAACTATCGCCCTCTTCTTTTCACAAACTCTCACGCTCTTTTGTGAGGTGTTCTGTTGTGTGATGTCAAATGGAGTAGTTAGAGGATAAGGCCATGGCCTTTCAACTAATTACATGGGCCCCCTTATTCAAACCAAGTGAAGATTGATTATTACTTTGTTGCCCCAGTAACAGGGGTAGTAGCCTCTCCTGTAGAACTCCAGATCTGTGGAGGTGTTTGCATTCGAGACTAACTACTTAGAACTGGAGGAGAGGAGGTTACTATTCCGATGTTATCAAATTGTGAGGCCATTAAGCGAAGTGACTTCTCTTATTTTGCAGCGGAGAAGAAGATTCACGCATCTCTTTTGTTGCTTCTGGAGAAAGAAGTAGATGGCGTGAGTAGGTGGTATCAATTGGTGAGACACAAAAGTGGACGAGCAGCGGAAGTGGAGGAGCCGAGGAGGCGGTGAGGCGGTGAGGCGGCGAGTCGCGGAAGCGGAAGCGGAAGCGGAAGCGGCGAGTCGGGGAGTCAGGGAGTCGAGGGAGGAAATGAGGTGTGCAGAGCTCTGGCGGTTGCAGTTGGACACATGCAAGGTGAGTGGATAAGGGAGAGGACCAATGTGAAAGCTTTGCCCCTGAGTGAATACGCCTTGAGTAAGGACCGTGCCCGCATTAGAATTTACCTTTCACCAAAATTAGGATCGTTGGTTAAAAGCGGCGAGTGGCATGCAGACGACTATTCTCTTCGTGGGTAGGCAGAAACTACGAGACCGATGAGCAACCCAAGACGCCAACAGACCATCAGCCCAGAAATCCATGCAAATCGGGCTGCATGAATGTCGTTGTTTGGAGATGTCCAAGCACGTGGTGTGAGCGACGCTTTCACCACTAAGAAGAGGAGGCCTTCTCGCCGATGTCTGTGCACTTACGGTTGGTTCTCGGTCAAGTGCCAGCAGGTTTAGTGCTTCGCACATGCAACCGTAGCCTCAGAAGCCTCACATACTTCTATTCGCTTTGCCAAATTTTGCCCTCCAAAACCGTGCCAATTGTTCCAACACCTCACACATTCCAATGCCCTGTGGAAAGATGCAGAGCCTAGTCTGCTACTCGCTCTCCCCTATTTACTAGAACTTTCCACTCCACTCCACTCCACTCCACCCCACTCCACTCCACTCCACTCCTCTCCACTCCACTCCACTCCAATCGGCTCGGCTCGCTCGCTCGACTCGACTCGACTCGACTCGACTCCACTCTGTTTTAACACCAACTACGTCATTCTCTCCACCCTTTCCACCCCTCGTCCACACGGGAACAACTTTCGCTTTCTTCACCTCTCCTCTCCTCTCCTATCCTCTCCTCCTCTGCTATCCTCTCTTCTCTCTTTTCTCTTCTCTTCTCAACACCATTCACAATTGTCTGATAGGTGACACTTTGGGAAGCCTCTGCAATAAATATATCTTTGTTCACGCTGCTACCAGCCTCTTCTTAACAGCTCACTGCAGCCTCAAATGCCTCCTCTCTCCTCTCTCCTCTCTCCTTGTCAAGACGC
Organism: Dipylidium caninum; assembly: GCA_017562135.1. Classification (NCBI taxonomy): domain Eukaryota; kingdom Metazoa; phylum Platyhelminthes; class Cestoda; order Cyclophyllidea; family Dipylidiidae; genus Dipylidium; species Dipylidium caninum. The sequence continues at coordinate 35,393 of QEYB01001047.1, forward strand.
ACTGAGGTCAACTCATCCGGTTGCAACCAGAAGGGCTGGAAGCCCTAGAAGCTTAGTAGGATGAAAGGGAGGGCGAAGTAACGAGTGAACGAGCCACTTTCCTCTTTCGGCTGCCTGTTCTTCCGCGGTGAAAGAAGAAGAGATGAGGATGCCTCGCTACGAGGCTTCGATCTGAACTTTACGTAGGCAGGCAGCGAGAACAGACTTTCTAATACTTCAGCCACCATCTGCGCCATTTCGACCAGACATCCAGTTCAACAGACAAAGTCTATTTTAACACTTCTTCCTCACGAGACATTCGCTTCGGTCGAGGCAATACCAATTCTCACAATTTCTAAGACTTTGCCCACGCTGCCGCCTGCCTGCCTGCCTGCCCGCTGGTCCGCCTGCCGCTCAACTAGCCAGTTCTACCTGCAACACTCTTATAACATTACCTCTCTCACTCTCTAACTCTATCCGCCCTCCCCCATTTCCCCTATCCCCCTCCCCGCACTCCTTCCCCTCCCCTCTTTCCCTACCTACCTACCTACCTACCTACCTATCTTCCTACCTTCCTATCCCATTCCAACCTTCGTCATCGCCCTCACATATGATTGCATTAAAGGTGGAGTAACAACAACGAGATGACCCTAACAGCCCCAACCCTACCTTCCTGATATAACCATTGTAAAATGCACAATCTGCGCTCGTAGCCTCAACATGGGCTGTGGGTTAATCTGGCAGGCAAATGAAATAATACAACATCAGTACAAAAGCAAATGCCGGGAAGATGGGCACCTTACGTGCACATGTAATAAGGAAGGATACTTTGTTCCATGTTGGCCGCTCCTCCGTCCTCCGCACCGTCGGACTGTGAACGCTCCTCCACGGAGCCAGGAGTATCTCATAACTGGAGGCTTCATCTTACAGTGTTTCTTCAGCCTACTCACTTGAAATGGCGTGTTTCCACACGCACGAAGCCTCTTTGCTCTACCGACTGGCATAATGTATAAGAGTCACTTTCGCCGCAGCATACATGGCAGCTGGGGTACTTTGTGTAGCGTAATGATAACCCAGAGAAGAGTTTTGATGGAATTACTTTTTTCCATCGAAGTGCTCCCTCAGTCAGACCTTGTTCTTTACCCGGGGTCTCTAGACGCAATATCCTTCTGGGTCTTTTTTATGCGGCATAAACTCTGTCCTCATGTTGGTAGAGAAATTAGGAAGTATCTGGAAAAATGCATGCAATATCGCCCATTGAGCGAGTTGTGAGCAGGGTTTTAGTCTAGAGAAGACGTCAAGCGTGAATAAGACTCCATCAACTGACGTCGAGTCGCATTTGGGTCTGTCAAGCAATATCCAGAAGAAGCTCTCGCTTGTATGGCAGTGGGAAGAATCCAGACCAAGTGAAGTGGTCACTTCCCGTTCCATGCTTTAACTGTCCTTAATAAAGTGGCAGGTGAGCAAAATGTTCACGGAAATGTGGGAATGCCTCGAAAAATTATGGCAGGTGATGCCCAGGTTCGTGTTAAGGAGAAAAGCGAGGTGGATCGGCAGGTGGATCCTCACAGCCTGACGATCCATTCTCCCAACACCGCTCAGACATCAAATTCAAGAACAATGATTTGATTAAGTTTTTGTGATGTAACCACTCGGGGAAGGACCCCTTATAGCCCAACCTTGTAGTTTGGGAGAATCTCTCAGAGTCGCCAGTAAGAATATATCCCAACCGAGGCAAAATTCTTGCTCATCACTGTCGAAGACCTCTCGGCCGCGAGGACGATCTGGCATTAAGCATAATGGAACGCTCAGAGCCGAAGTGCGGAAATGCACGCTGCATGAGTGCTTTCATTTTGGAGCATTGACATTGCAATCCAAACATTTCTTCAAGTGATGTTGAGAATTTAGCAATTTCGAGCTCCAAGGAGGCCCTTCACACTCACCATTTCCGCAAGGAGGATACACGAGACTTTTGTGACACCTTAAGCGCGTAGGTGCACTCACCAGATGAATTAGGTACTTCTCGAGGACAAAAATGGCACACAGACTTCGTTCACTTGCCCTTCGGGACTTCTCTCACGGAAGTGGATGCAGAGCCATGTAACTCGTTCGCTGCCCATGTCAGTGCCTCGGTAGGCAAAAATTTGGGCCTTTTGCGGTAAGAAGGTACTCTTTGCGCCCTATTCCCTCGCATTTAGCTAAACCCACTCCTCTCGGTTACGCGCAATTTGCTAACTCCCTTATTCCCCACTGAACACGGATGAGTTAAAGTCAGTCGGAGGCAACGACACCCGCACAACCGCACATGCCATGATCCGACGGTTATGTTTACTGTTCTCTCCCCATCAACTTCCTCACCACATTAGGCTAGACGACTGAATCAAATATCAAAAAGCGGTTCAGTATTAAACGCCCTGTGTTTCAAACACGAATGAAACTTGAACCGCCTGACACCCATTAAGCCTGAAAGCTGAGCCTTCATCAATTGAGACCATTTAAACCTCCGAAATACAGGCAATGCAGCGGTCCTTGACACAGCCATCTCCCTAGGGAGCCTCAACTCAAGCTTGTCATGATGATGGCGACATTTCATAGCTTTTCCGCCTCTATTTAGCATTCCTCCGATGGCGGCTTGGGAAATCAATGGCTCTCTGTCGCTGTTTTGATTTATGTATTGTCGTTGTCACTTGACAATCGAATGGACAACCAATAGGTGAGGCCAGGCATCCAGATAGGCTTTGTAGGTGCGTAGCTGAAGGCGAGTAAACTCACCCCTTAGACAGTGGTGAAGAGAACGGTTGATTGCATGTGCTGGTTTCAATCAGGGTGCGTGAAATGGAAATGGAGGCGGGAGTTTGGCGAGAGCATAAGAGAATTTTGTACATCATTTCTCTGTGGGTCCGAAAACGAAAATAAAGCCAGGCCAAAGTGATTTAGAAGGAGGTTCTAGGTGAAGATATGAGCGCATCGTGATTTGTATCGTCAAGGAAGAGAAGTAATTCTGCTCTACTCTCGATTACAGATCGGTGAAAATGGCGGTCTGTAGAAGAAGACGACATTTGAGCGCAGAAAGCAGTTGTGAGACAAGCACTGGAGGCCTACACACGGTTGTGCAAAATCTGAAATCAACGTTTCATAGAGAAGAAATAGCTACCAGTGCTAGGGGCGTGGAGGGTTCGAGACCAATCTTGAATAAGACGAGATGAAATCACACGGATCAACATCTTAGGGAACATTTCAGAAACAGAGATTGAATCCAACCTATGTGAAGAGGTCGCCACTTGGCAAGCTCAGTAGTCTGACCAGTTATTTGAACTGCCGACTCGTTCATTGAAACGCCTTCACCGTCACCGGCACCTTGCCTCCGCTTTCGCTTTCGCCTTCTGCCTCGTCGGTCAACCCACGGTTCCGCTCCTGCATCTGCATCTGCCAATATCTTCGCGCAGTCTAATCCAACCTTTGTCTACCAATTTGGTTGCCCTCAGTCTCGTCACACATTTAGCTACCACTGTCATGTATCCACAAATCAACTAAGCCCAATTCACTTCTCTCTCCCACTCACCATTAGCCCATTCTCTCTCCTCAAATACCTTTTGCAAAGGGCACATGTCTGCTGCTTCAGAGGTCGCCTGCCCACATCATTAATCGCCCTCGACATCAATCAGGTGAGAGTGAATAGATGGTTTCCTTCCCCTCTAGTCGCCTTCATTCCTACATTCTCCCCTTCCCTTCCCCATCTCTACTATTTGGGCCACAAATCCCCCTCGTCCGCATTGTTAGAGTCATCCTCTGCTGCTCCTCCTCCTCCTCCACCTCCTCCTCCTTCTTCTTCTTCTTCTTCCTCTTCTTTCTCCTACCAATGCTTCTGGTTATCCTCAAACTCCTACTTTGAGCCATTATCCTATGTCAATTCGAGTATGGCACATTCGAGGTGGGCGCACTCAGTAACTCATCAAATGCTAATACATCGCAGAACTATGGCTTCCTATGTGTCCACCCCGCCAATCACTTATCACCATGCCGATGGAGGAGAGCTGATGAGTTAGTTGAGCAACTTGCTCCCCACTACTTACTCCACCTTCTCATCAAGTAGCGCTCAGGTGTCACTCGCGTCGCCTCTAACATAGGCCGCGACTGGTGCTTCTGCTGCTGCTGCTGCTGCTGAATTCCTGCTATAATACATCTTCAAACAAGGTGCCCCAACCTACCAATGTGAGGATTGACGAACGCAATTCATTTCCGATTACTGTTTCAAGTCTTCAAAATGTTCATGTAGAGTTAAGTACCCTCATTACAGTCGCCAACCCAACCTCCAACGTAACTCTTTCACATTCGACGTGTCTATTGGGCATTCCATTTGCTCTCATATATGAATGCAATAACAAGGAGGAGTAGTGAGAGCAGCAATTGATTTCACTGCAGTAGTCCAAACAGAGCAAGGCAAAACAAAGCAGACAAGGCGGGACGAGACGAGGCGAGTCCAGATAGGTCGGAGAGCAAACAGTTGGTCCAGTTTGTCTTCTTCCACCAAAATCAAACCGTCGGCAATCTCGGCGCTGCAAGCCACCTTTGTGAGGACCTCACTGATTATGTGTCATCACAAGGAAATAAATGCTCCACAAAGCGTTCCATGTGAAGACACACACACAGACGGAGATGGAGACGCAGGTATATTAATACGCCTATAAAGGGCATATTTCGTTAACGCTTGTAAACAACTAAAGCTTCAAATCAACCTACAAGTCGCTCCCTCCCTCCCTCCCTCCCTCGCTCACTCACTCACTCACCCACCCACCCACTCACTCACTCACTCAATCAGGCAGCATACACCACTGCCGAAGCAAATCCACCCACCCACCCACACTCCCACTGCACATTAACTCCCTCCACTAACTGGGCACGTCGGCTTCCCTCACTCCCAGTAAACCACACAGTGACCAGAAAACTGCTGACAACAAAACGCTCACATTTATGAGTCTCCACAGTCAAATAGCACTGCCGAAAAGTCAGGATAACCGCCCACAGGTCAGTGGCCTCGCTCACCTCTTCGCACAAGCCCCAACCACTCGGGGAATACAGATGATAACACATGCACAAGCCCATACCTCAACAACAACTATCCACTCCTACGAAGATTGAAGCCTCTGAACTCTGCCACATCCCCTACATACGCCTAAGAAAGTGTAATCAGCACAGCTAATATCCCCTTTTATGGAAATGCTTATCTACTCTCATAGACAAGGATGCCACATGCCTCTTATTTCACAGTCTGCCATTCATGGAATAATGATTTCAATAGCAAAATGTACCTTAGTGTGGATTAGATGAGATATCTCTTGCCAGTCATTACTACCAGCGGTCATAATATATATACAACTCCACTCAAGATATCACCTCTCTAACAGCCTCACCTCATCATCAGCCATTCTTAAGGGTGGATACATCAAGAAAAGGGGAAGGATCTTCGATGCCAGTACGTGCAAACGAGGGTCCTTTGCATCACACTTAGTAAAGGCGCTCAATCCTACCTCCTCAAGGCATGGCGTTGTAAAAATACACCAGCGCAGCGACAGGTTGATGGAGCGCATGAACCCACCTTCACTGATATCCCGACTTTAAGCACAAGCGGTTTGTCTGCTCTCGACACAGCCTTGGAATCACAGTATCACGAGCCCCATGTCAACATTGAGGGACAAGATGAACAATAATTGAGTTCATTGTTGCAGTGGTTTCTAGGCCGACATATGAAGTGTGAGTTCGGCGTTGGACGGAATCACTACTGAGATTTGAGGCTGCTTATTTGGTGGCGTAGTCGTCCACTGCTTGCTCTGCCGGCGTCAACAGCGCGATGAGGATGGACTGTTGTCGTTTTTGTTTTCGTTGTGACTGTCGCAGTGGCAGTTGTTACTCCTTCTTTTTTGCTCGCGTCTAGATGGCACATATCAGGTGTCGAAGAGTGGGCGGCTCGTTACTTGGCAACTGGTTCCTCGGGGTAGGTAGCTTAGTAGCCCGGATGGAGTAATCGGACTAATTCACTTGCATTAAAATGAATCGGCTGCCACGCGCTGCATCTTTTGAGAGGTAGACACCTCATTCAGCCATTTGACGTGCTGAACTGGGCAACTGGGCACAAGTAGGTGGCAATCGCTGTAGCGAGTTGAACCGAGTTCGCAGAAGCCAACTCATATCATCATCACGTGTTCTAGGTGGAGCAGAGTCAAGATCTTCGCCACGGGTAAGGAGGTCGGTTAAGCAGTGGGTGGAAGGAATGATCACTGACCTCTCAACCAAATACCGTTACAGTACATAAGGTCAAGCTACCCCACGTCCGTTCACTCAGTTGTTTAGAGTGTTAAATGTGCACTCTAAGCATGGAGTAGGAAATTCTCGACAATGGGCCCACTGCGGAGAGCAGCTTGGAGGCTTGTGTGGAAGACTAAGGTTGGGGAGATTAAGGCGAGAGTGGCACTGATAAGCGCTGAAAGCCATTTCGCCGCTCGGTACTTCACTTCACGCCACCTGTGCAGAGAATTTCCGTGGTGACATTCGTTTGCGGGTGTTGCCCTCCCTGAAGCCATTGCTGCAGCGACGTTTGTGATACAGAGGTAAATCGCCTCTCCTGCTCGAGGCAGGAACAGTTAAAGCATGGAACGGGAAGTGACCACTTCACTTGGTCTGGATTCTTCCCACTGCCATACAAGCGAGAGCTTCTTCTGGATATTGCTTGACAGACCAAATGCGACTCGACGTCAGTTGATGGAGTCTTATTCACGCTTGACGTCTTCTCTAGACTAAAACCCTGCTCACAACTCGCTCAATGGGCGATATTGCATGCATTTTTCCAGATACTTCCTAATTTCTCTACCAACATGAGGACAGAGTTTATGCCGCATAAAAAAGTCCCAGAAGGATATTGCGTCTAGAGACCCCGGGTAAAGAACAAGGTCTGACTCACTTCGATGGAAAAAAGTAATTCCATCAAAACTCTTCTCTGGGTTATCATTACGCTACACAAAGTACCCAGCTGCCATGTATGCTGCGGCGAAAGTGACTCTTATACATTATGCCAGTCGGTAGAGCAAAGAGGCTTCGTGCGTGTAAACACGCCATTTCAAGTGAGTAGGCTGAAGAAACACTGTAAGATGAAGCCTCCAGTTATGAGATACTCCTGGCTCCGTGGAGGAGCGTTCACAGTCCGACGGTGCGAGGACGGAGGAGCGGCCAACATGGAACAAAGTATCCTTCCTTATTACATGTGCACGTAAGGTGCCCATCTTCCCGGCATTTGCTTTTGTACTGATGTTGTATTATTTCATTTGCCTGCCAGATTACCACAGCCATGTTGAGGCTACGAGCGCAGATTGTGCATTTTACAATGGTTATATCAGGAAGGTAGGGTTGGGGCTGTTAGGGTCATCTCGTTGTCGTTACTCACCTTTAATGCAATCATATGTGAGGGCGAGGTAGGTAGGTAGGTAGGTAGGTAGGTAGGTAGGTAGGGAAAGAGGGGGAGGGGGATAGGGGGAGGGCGGATAGAGTTAGAGAGTGAGAGAGGTAAAGTTATATCAGTGTTTGTAGGTAGGCAGGCTGCAGGCAGGCAGGCATGCAGGCAGGCAGGCAGGCAGGCACGCGCAGCGTGGGCAAAGTCTTAAAAAATTGTGAGAATTGGTATTGCCTCGACCGGAGCGAATGTCCACACTGCCAGCGCCCACGCAAGTCGACCCTTTTACACGACTCTCAGCACATCCAGTTTTTTGCCTCACCCAATCACAAACGCGCTTAGACGCACATTAACAAATATCCTCTATTCACTAATTCCTTCTCTTCCACACCAAAGCCGCTCTTTATGTGATGATATTATTTTTATATTGGCCACAAAAGTATGAAACGCGAGTATAATGTGAGTAGAAAATGACAGGCCCTAATTTTGCAACCCTCATTATATTCAACCCAAATCATTATTTACATCAATCAGATAGATGCAATTGAGATGCGCCTTATTGATAAATATCTCCACTTTTACAGTTAATACACGATTCTATGTTCGTTCCAATGTTATGTCGTCTATTGTAGTTTACATTCGTCTGAAAACAAATTGTGATTGCCTGAAGGGAGGGCATTTATCGGTGGTGGAATATTGGGTGAGTAAATAAGGAGGAGGATATGGCACAGCAGCATACTGTAGAGAGGGTAATTTGTCTGCAGTCATTAAATCGATATGTGGCGGTCGTTCTCCATCATGTATCATCATCGCCATCCATCCCAAACCTTATCCCTACCTCGGACGTGGCCACAACCAGAGTCCAGGCCAGCCGAGTCAGGTCGCGTCGGATCGGGTCGGGTCGGTTCGAGGCGCTAACGCATATCCACCAACCTCTCCGCTCATTTCCCTGCTCACGCGGCCACGCGCCGGGCCTTTTCCACGGGAAATTGCAGACAGCGACGAAACTACTCACACGCACCTGCGCAAAATCTTGCCCCACCCACCCCACTCCACTCCACTCCACTCCACCCCGCCCTACCCTACTTTACCCGAGCCCGTCCAGCTGTCAACACACACACACACACACACACACTCCTTCCTCCATCTTTACCACTCGGTCGCACGTTGAATTAGCCAACAATCATTCTTCCGGTGGCCCTTAAAAGGACCGTTATCACGTTCACACTCATGCTCGCCTACCGACTACTTCATCGTCTCCTCACTAAGGCCAGCAGACGGGCAAGCCAGCGAGCGAGCGAGCGAGCAAGCAGGCGGACGACCTACTACTACTCCTTGCTGGCTACCGGCTTCTCCGTCTTCTTGGGTAGGAGCACCGCCTGTATGTTGGGCAGCACACCGCCTTGGGCGATTGTCACACCGCCTAACAAGCTTGTTCAACTCCTCGTCGTTGCGGATGGCCAACTGCAGGTGACGTGGGATGATACGCGTCTTCTTGTTGTCACGCGCCGCATTGCCCGCCAACTCGAGCACTTCGGCGGCCAGATACTCGAGTACAGCAGCCAAGTAGACTGGTGCTCCGGCACCCACCCGTTCCGCGTAGTTGCCACGGCGCAATAGCCGATGCACCCGCCCCACGGGAAACTGCAGACCCGCACGCGCCGACCTCGTCTTCGCCTTAGCTCGTGACTTGCCTCCCTTGCCTCTTCCGCTCATTCTTTCAGTCAATTGACCAGCCCTCGCCACACGGCTAAACGGTGATCTCTGTCAGCTTCATCCACGCTCACCATCCCCTCCCATATAGGCAGCCATCTTCACACTGATGCACATTCCTCATTGGCTCCGCTTCGAGGCACCTCCTCCTCTCACCTCATTGGCTCGCGCGGCATAAGCCTGCCGCCTATTCGTCAACACTACTACTCTCTCTCTCTTCTCCACACAGTCGTATCGTGGACAATTTGCAATGCCGTAGCAGTGAGGTTGCTGCTGCTGCTGCTGCTGTTGCCGCTTCCATATCCCCTACACTGGTTTGCAACACGTAGCTAGAGCTTCACACGCACTTAGTAGAAGATGCAGTTGGTCAGGCGAGAGCAGATAAGGGCAGCAAAGAAGGGGAAGGCGGACAGAGAGATTGAAGAGAAGGCTTGCTATCTCCACAACTCTCTCGACAGCCCGCCCCCTCCACCCCCCTCCCCATGTCTCTCGTCAAGCAGCCTAACCCTGGGACTGGACAAATGACAGCACTCCAAATAGACCGCCCTCCCTTGCTTACCCTCTCCTTTTCTTTCTTTCGTTCTTTCCCTCCCTCCCTCCCTTACTTGCCCCGCCCCGACCTGCCCTGCCTTCCTACGCTACCCAGACACACGATATCCAATAGTACACTAAGGAATTTCCCGCTGTCCCATACCCCAACTAAATTCTGTCAACCAAGCCAGATAGGCGGAGAGACTTAGCACCCGAGCGAGAGAGCGAGAGAGCGACAGAGCGAGAGGGAGGGAGGGAGGGAGCGAGTAAAGGAGGGCGAGAAAGGCACAAAACGAATGACGATGTAAGCGATCTTCGCGACAGCAACAACCACAGATTTGGGCAGTGCAGGTGGCCCTCAAGAGGGCCGTGGGACGCGTTCATTTATCGTCGACATCTCAGGTGAGGACGGAGCAGGTAGGTTGAAGTGGCATTGGAGCGAGTGACCCAGCCAGCCAGCCAGCCAGCCAGCCAGCCAGCCAGCCAGCCACCCACTCAACCACCACAAACTTACTCCGCTCAGATCTACTTCGAGCCGGTGTACTTGGTCACAGCCTTGGTGCCCTCTGACACCGCATGCTTGGCCAACTCACCCGGCAACAGGAGGCGCACAGCCGTCTGGATCTCTCTGCTTGTGATAGTCGACTTCTTGTTGTAGTGCGCCAGACGACTCGACTCAGCGGCGATACGCTCGAAGATGTCGTTCACGAAAGAGTTCATAATCGACATAGCCTTCGAGGAGATGCCCGTATCGGGGTGCACCTGACGCAACACCTTGTATATGTAGATAGCGTAACTCTCCTTCCTCCTCCTCTTCTTTGCTTTGTCCGTCTTTGGCACCTTCACCTTCGACGCCTTCTTGGCAGCTTTGCCTGACACCACTTTGGGAGCCATGTCGCAGTCGTAGTCGTAGTTGTATTCGTCGTAACAGCGAGAGCGCGATAGGGCACAGTGCAGCTCAAGGTAGCCCAACCTACTACCCACTAGCACGATGCACCACCCTCCTCCTCCGTCTCCTTTATTCCGCGTGCACCCGACTCTGCGCTGACAAATCTCCGTTTCCCATCGGTCCGCAGATGTTCACCAATGACAGGAGGCAGAGCGTGTCTCTGCTCCTCCTCATTGGTCCATCGGTGCCGCCATCACTCGGCAAGTCGGTTAACGAACGTCTCGACAAGCCTTCGTGGCGGACGCGGTGGCGGACGCCGTGGCAAGGTAAGCGGAAAGACACGAAGGAGGCCGCTACACGAACCGTGGGAACATCCTCCCACCAGCGGGTGGATGATGGATGCATCTCACTCCAGTGAAATGCAGTGTACTACAGTCCCTACAAAGTCGAGTTGGCTTGAGGCATTTACTCTCGTCTAACACTACCCAACTCTTGGCGTTGGGACCAGCCATCTCGACATCCAGACAACTCCTCCTCTCCTCTCCTCTCCTCTCCTCTCCTCTCTCCTCCTTCTTCATAACTCCCACCGTCCCCAACGCGATGGCAATCAGTGCTCTGACCGAAGGTAGGCCAATACCGCAGTCAATGTTGGCCTCCACACACACACACACACACACGCAGACGCAGACGCAGACGCACCCTCCATTATATTCTCGTTGGCTCTCACCCGCGGTCTTGTCCTCAAATGTGTGTGTGGAGAAAAGGAATGCACGCAAGATGAGGAGCCAGTGGTGCAAGGGGGCTCGCAGAGTTGGGTGGATAGGTGGATGGTTGAATGAAGTAAAGAGTAGAAGGCCGCCTCGTTAAGATCTGGTGGTGGGGGGAGGGAAGAGAAGATGAAGATGAAGAGGGGACAAACGGAGACACGCTCAGGCTATTGACACGAGTGGGGGAAATGAAGAGACACGAAGACGGTGCTATCCCCGCTCACCTAAGTACCTACCTACCTACCTACCTACCTACAACTACTCGCCCCTGCTCACCCTGCACCTCCCCAACTTACACCTCACGCCTTGCACAGCCTCTTCCCTTCCACTTGCCTTCTCTTCGCCTCTACACTCCACTCCACTCCATTCCCACTCCCACTCCCACTCTCATCGGGCTATTGTGTTGAGTGCAACAATCTGAGTTAGAGAAGTCACATTTGGCCCTTAACAGGGCCGTTGTAGCGTTCACGTAGATCTTCAACATAGCCACTGCCGCTGTCGTTGTCGCTGCCACCGTTACAGGCGTCACAGGCATCTTCAGCCGCCGAAGCCGTAGAGGGTGCGGCCCTGACGTTTGAGGGCATACACCACGTCCATGGCAGTCACTGTCTTGCGTTTTGCGTGCTCCGTGTACGTTACGGCATCGCGGATCACGTTCTCGAGGAAAACCTTGAGCACGCCGCGCGTCTCCTCGTATATGAGGCCGGAGATACGCTTCACCCCGCCACGACGTGCTAAACGTCGAATGGCCGGCTTAGTGATGCCCTGTATGTTATCGCGCAACACCTTCCTGTGTCTTTTGGCGCCTCCTTTGCCCAGGCCCTTGCCTCCTTTGCCACGACCAGACATGGCTCACCGCAGTCCACCAGTCGACCAGTCGAGATGACAACAAATGTACGCGAACGACGCCAGGTAACGCTACGTAGCAACCGCGCGCTCCCTCCTGTCCACACTGCCAGCGCCCACGCAAGTCGACCCTTTTACACGACTCTCAGCACATCCAGTTTTTGCCTCACCCAATCACAAACGCGCTTAGACGCACATTAACAAATATCCTCTATTCACTAATTCCTTCTCTTCCACACCAAAGCCGCTCTTTATGTGATGATATTATTTTTATATTTGGCCACAAAAGTATGAAACGCGAGTATAATGTGAGTAGAAAATGACAGGCCCTAATTTTGCAACCCTCATTATATTCAACCCAAATCATTATTTACATCAATCAGATAGATGCAAGTGAGATGCGCCTTATTGATAAATATCTCCACTTTTACAGTTAATACACGATTCTATGTTCGTTCCAATGTTATGTCGTCTATTGTAGTTTACATTCGTCTGAAAACAAATTGTGATTGCCTGAAGGGAGGGCATTTATCGGTGGGTGGAATATTGGGTGAGTAAATAAGGAGGAGGATATGGCACAGCAGCATACTGTAGAGAGGGTAATTTGTCTGCAGTCATTAAATCGATATGTGGCGGTCGTTCTCCATCATGTATCATCATCGCCATCCATCCCAAACCTTATCCCTACCTCGGACGTGGCCACAACCAGAGTCCAGGCCAGCCGAGTCAGGTCGCGTCGGATCGGGTCGGGTCGGTTCGAGGCGCTAACGCATATCCACCAACCTCTCCGCTCATTTCCCTGCTCACGCGGCCACGCGCCGGGCCTTTTCCACGGGAAATTGCAGACAGCGACGAAACTACTCACACGCACCTGCGCAAAATCTTGCCCCACCCCACCCCACTCCACTCCACTCCACTCCACCCCGCCCTACCCTACTTTACCCGAGCCCGTCCAGCTGTCACACACACACACACACACACACACACCCTTCCTCCATCTTTACCACTCGGTCGCACGTTGAATTAGCCAACAATCATTCTTCCGGTGGCCCTTAAAAAGGACCGTTATCACGTTCACACTCATGCTCGCCTACCGACTACTTCATCGTCTCCTCACTAAGGCCAGCAGACGGGCAAGCCAGCGAGCGAGCGAGCAAGCAGGCGGACGACCTACTACTACTCCTTGCTGGCTACCGGCTTCTCCGTCTTCTTGGGTAGGAGCACCGCCTGTATGTTGGGCAGCACACCGCCTTGGGCGATTGTCACACCGCCTAACAGCTTGTTCAACTCCTCGTCGTTGCGGATGGCCAACTGCAGGTGACGTGGGATGATACGCGTCTTCTTGTTGTCACGCGCCGCATTGCCCGCCAACTCGAGCACTTCGGCGGCCAGATACTCGAGTACAGCAGCCAAGTAGACTGGTGCTCCGGCACCCACCCGTTCCGCGTAGTTGCCACGGCGCAATAGCCGATGCACCCGCCCCACGGGAAACTGCAGACCCGCACGCGCCGACCTCGTCTTCGCCTTAGCTCGTGACTTGCCTCCCTTGCCTCTTCCGCTCATTCTTTCAGTCAATTGACCAGCCCTCGCCACACGGCTAAACGGTGATCTCTGTCAGCTTCATCCACGCTCACCATCCCCTCCCATATAGGCAGCCATCTTCACACTGATGCACATTCCTCATTGGCTCCGCTTCGAGGCACCTCCTCCTCTCACCTCATTGGCTCGCGCGGCATAAGCCTGCCGCCTATTCGTCAACACTACTTCTCTCTCTTCTCCACACAGTCGTATCGTGGACAATTTGCAATGCCGTAGCAGTGACTGCTGCTGCTGCTGCTGCTGTTGCCGCTTCCATATCCCCTACACTGGTTTGCAACACGTAGCTAGAGCTTCACACGCACTTAGTAGAAGATGCAGTTGGTCAGGCGAGAGCAGATAAGGGCAGCAAAGAAGGGGAAGGCGGACAGAGAGATTGAAGAGAAGGCTTGCTATCTCCACAACTCTCTCGACAGCCCGCCCCCTCCACCCCCCTCCCCATGTCTCTCGTCAAGCAGCCTAACCCTGGGACTGGACAAATGACAGCACTCCAAATAGACCGCCCTCCCTTGCTTACCCTCTCCTTTCTTTCTTTCGTTCTTTCCCTCCCTCCCTCCCTCCTTACTTGCCCCGCCCCGACCTGCCCTGCCTTCCTACGCTACCCAGACACACGATATCCAATAGTACACTAAGGAATTTCCCGCTGTCCCATACCCCAACTAAATTCTGTCAACCAAGCCAGATAGGCGGAGAGACTTAGCACCCGAGCGAGAGAGCGAGAGAGCGACAGAGCGAGAGGGAGGGAGGGAGCGAGTAAAGGAGGGCGAGAAAGGCACAAAAACGAATGACGATGTAAGCGATCTTCGCGACAGCAACAACCACAGATTTGGGCAGTGCAGGTGGCCCTCAAGAGGGCCGTGGGACGCGTTCATTTATCGTCGACATCTCAGGTGAGGACGGAGCAGGTAGGTTGAAGTGGCATTGGAGCGAGTGACCCAGCCAGCCAGCCAGCCAGCCAGCCACCCACTCAACCACCACAAACTTACTCCGCTCAGATCTACTTCGAGCCGGTGTACTTGGTCACAGCCTTGGTGCCCTCTGACACCGCATGCTTGGCCAACTCACCCGGCAACAGGAGGCGCACAGCCGTCTGGATCTCTCTGCTTGTGATAGTCGACTTCTTGTTGTAGTGCGCCAACCGACTCGACTCAGCGGCGATACGCTCGAAGATGTCGTTCACGAAAGAGTTCATAATCGACATCGCCTTCGAGGAGATGCCCGTATCGGGGTGCACCTGACGCAACACCTTGTATATGTAGATAGCGTAACTCTCCTTCCTCCTCCTCTTCTTTGCTTTGTCCGTCTTTGGCACCTTCACCTTCGACGCCTTCTTGGCAGCTTTGCCTGACACCACTTTGGGAGCCATGTCGCAGTCGTAGTCGTAGTTGTATTCGTCGTAACAGCGAGAGCGCGATAGGGCACAGTGCAGCTCAAGGTAGCCCAACCTACTACCCACTAGCACGATGCACCACCCTCCTCCTCCGTCTCCTTTATTCCGCGTGCACCCGACTCTGCGCTGACAAATCTCCGTTTCCCATCGGTCCGCAGATGTTCACCAATGACAGGAGGCAGAGCGTGTCTCTGCTCCTCCTCATTGGTCCATCGGTGCCGCCATCACTCGGCAAGTCGGTTAACGAACGTCTCGACAAGCCTTCGTGGCGGACGCGGTGGCGGACGCCGTGGCAAGGTAAGCGGAAGACACGAAGGAGGCCGCTACACGAACCGTGGGAACATCCTCCCACCAGCGGGTGGATGATGGATGCATCTCACTCCAGTGAAATGCAGTGTACTACAGTCCCTACAAAGTCGAGTTGGCTTGAGGCATTTACTCTCGTCTAACACTACCCAACTCTTGGCGTTGGGACCAGCCATCTCGACATCCAGACAACTCCTCTCCTCTCCTCTCCTCTCCTCTCCTCTCTCCTCCTTCTTCATAACTCCCACCGTCCCCAACGCGATGGCAATCAGTGCTCTGACCGAAGGTAGGCCAATACCGCAGTCAATGTTGGCCTCCACACACACACACACACGCAGACGCAGACGCAGACGCACCCTCCATTATATTCTCGTTGGCTCTCACCCGCGGTCTTGTCCTCAAATGTGTGTGTGGAGAAAAGGAATGCACGCAAGATGAGGAGCCAGTGGTGCAAGGGGGCTCGCAGAGTTGGGTGGATAGGTGGATGGTTGAATGAAGTAAAGAGTAGAAGGCCGCCTCGTTAAGACCTGGTGGTGGGGGGAGGGAAGAGAAGATGAAGATGAAGAGGGGACAAACGGAGACACGCTCAGGCTATTGACACGAGTGGGGGAAATGAAGAGACACGAAGACGGTGCTATCCCCGCTCACCTAAGTACCTACCTACCTACCTACCTACCTACAACTACTCGCCCTGCTCACCCTGCACCTCCCCAACTTACACCTCACGCCTTGCACAGCCTCTTCCCTTCCACTTGCCTTCTCTTCGCCTCTACACTCCACTCCACTCCATTCCACTCCCACTCCCACTCTCATCGGGCTATTGTGTTGAGTGCAACAATCTGGAGTTAGAGAAGTCACATTTGGCCCTTAACAGGGCCGTTGTAGCGTTCACGTAGATCTTCAACATAGCCACTGCCGCTGTCGTTGTCGCTGCCACCGTTACAGGCGTCACAGGCATCTTCAGCCGCCGAAGCCGTAGAGGGTGCGGCCCTGACGTTTGAGGGCATACACCACGTCCATGGCAGTCACTGTCTTGCGTTTTGCGTGCTCCGTGTACGTTACGGCATCGCGGATCACGTTCTCGAGGAAAACCTTGAGCACGCCGCGCGTCTCCTCGTATATGAGGCCGGAGATACGCTTCACCCCGCCACGACGTGCTAAACGTCGAATGGCCGGCTTAGTGATGCCCTGTATGTTATCGCGCAACACCTTCCTGTGTCTTTTGGCGCCTCCTTTGCCCAGGCCCTTGCCTCCTTTGCCACGACCAGACATGGCTCACCGCAGTCCACCAGTCGACCAGTCGAGATGACAACAAATGTACGCGAACGACGCCAGGTAACGCTACGTAGCAACCGCGCGCTCCCTCCTGTCCACACTGCCAGCGCCCACGCAAGTCGACCCTTTTACACGACTCTCAGCACATCCAGTTTTTGCCTCACCCAATCACAAACGCGCTTAGACGCACATTAACAAATATCCTCTATTCACTAATTCCTTCTCTTCCACACCAAAGCCGCTCTTTATGTGATGATATTATTTTTATATTGGCCACAAAAGTATGAAACGCGAGTATAATGTGAGTAGAAAATGACAGGCCCTAATTTTGCAACCCTCATTATATTCAACCCAAATCATTATTTACATCAATCAGATAGATGCAAGTGAGATGCGCCTTATTGATAAATATCTCCACTTTTACAGTTAATACACGATTCTATGTTCGTTCCAATGTTATGTCGTCTATTGTAGTTTACATTCGTCTGAAAACAAATTGTGATTGCCTGAAGGGAGGGCATTTATCGGTGGGTGGAATATTGGGTGAGTAAATAAGGAGGAGGATATGGCACAGCAGCATACTGTAGAGAGGGTAATTTGTCTGCAGTCATTAAATCGATATGTGGCGGTCGTTCTCCATCATGTATCATCATCGCCATCCATCCCAAACCTTATCCCTACCTCGGACGTGGCCACAACCAGAGTCCAGGCCAGCCGAGTCAGGTCGGGTCGGGTCGGTTCGAGGCGCTAAACGCATATCCACCAACCTCTCCGCTCATTTCCCTGCTCACGCGGCCACGCGCCGGGCCTTTTCCACGGGAAATTGCAGACAGCGACGAAACTACTCACACGCACCTGCGCAAAATCTTGCCCCACCCCACCCCACTCCACTCCACTCCACCCCGCCCTACCTACTTTACCCGAGCCCGTCCAGCTGTCAACACACACACACACACACACACACACCCTTCCTCCATCTTTACCACTCGGTCGCACGTTGAATTAGCCAACAATCATTCTTCCGGTGGCCCTTAAAAGGACCGTTATCACGTTCACACTCATGCTCGCCTACCGACTACTTCATCGTCTCCTCACTAAGGCCAGCAGACGGGCAAGCCAGCGAGCGAGCGAGCAAGCAGGCGGACGACCTACTACTACTCCTTGCTGGCTACCGGCTTCTCCGTCTTCTTGGGTAGGAGCACCGCCTGTATGTTGGGCAGCACACCGCCTTGGGCGATTGTCACACCGCCTAACAAGCTTGTTCAACTCCTCGTCGTTGCGGATGGCCAACTGCAGGTGACGTGGGATGATACGCGTCTTCTTGTTGTCACGCGCCGCATTGCCCGCCAACTCGAGCACTTCGGCGGCCAGATACTCGAGTACAGCAGCCAAGTAGACTGGTGCTCCGGCACCCACCCGTTCCGCGTAGTTGCCACGGCGCAATAGCCGATGCACCCGCCCCACGGGAAACTGCAGACCCGCACGCGCCGACCTCGTCTTCGCCTTAGCTCGTGACTTGCCTCCCTTGCCTCTTCCGCTCATTCTTTCAGTCAATTGACCAGCCCTCGCCACACGGCTAAACGGTGATCTCTGTCAGCTTCATCCACGCTCACCATCCCCTCCCATATAGGCAGCCATCTTCACACTGATGCACATTCCTCATTGGCTCCGCTTCGAGGCACCTCCTCCTCTCACCTCATTGGCTCGCGCGGCATAAGCCTGCCGCCTATTCGTCAACACTACTTCTCTCTCTTCTCCACACAGTCGTATCGTGGACAATTTGCAATGCCGTAGCAGTGAGGTTGCTGCTGCTGCTGCGACTGCTGCTGTTGCCGCTTCCATATCCCCTACACTGGTTTGCAACACGTAGCTAGAGCTTCACACGCACTTAGTAGAAGATGCAGTTGGTCAGGCGAGAGCAGATAAGGGCAGCAAAGAAGGGGAAGGCGGACAGAGAGATTGAAGAGAAGGCTTGCTATCTCCACAACTCTCTCGACAGCCCGCCCCCTCCACCCCCCTCCCCATGTCTCTCGTCAAGCAGCCTAACCCTGGGACTGGACAAATGACAGCACTCCAAATAGACCGCCCTCCCTTGCTTACCCTCTCCTTTCTTTCTTTCGTTCTTTCCCTCCCTCCCTCCCTCCCTCCCTTACTTGCCCCGCCCCGCCCCGACCTGCCCTGCCTTCCTACGCTACCCAGACACACGATATCCAATAGTACACTAAGGAATTTCCCGCTGTCCCATACCCCAACTAAATTCTGTCAACCAAGCCAGATAGGCGGAGAGACTTAGCACCCGAGCGAGAGAGCGAGAGAGCGAGAGGGAGGGAGGGAGGGAGCGAGTAAAGGAGGGCGAGAAAGGCACAAAACGAATGACGATGTAAGCGATCTTCGCGACAGCAACAACCACAGATTTGGGCAGTGCAGGTGGCCCTCAAGAGGGCCGTGGGACGCGTTCATTTATCGTCGACATCTCAGGTGAGGACGGAGCAGGTAGGTTGAAGTGGCATTGGAGCGAGTGACCCAGCCAGCCAGCCAGCCAGCCAGCCACCCACTCAACCACCACAAACTTACTCCGCTCAGATCTACTTCGAGCCGGTGTACTTGGTCACAGCCTTGGTGCCCTCTGACACCGCATGCTTGGCCAACTCACCCGGCAACAGGAGGCGCACAGCCGTCTGGATCTCTCTGCTTGTGATAGTCGACTTCTTGTTGTAGTGCGCCAGACGACTCGACTCAGCGGCGATACGCTCGAAGATGTCGTTCACGAAAGAGTTCATAATCGACATAGCCTTCGAGGAGATGCCCGTATCGGGGTGCACCTGACGCAACACCTTGTATATGTAGATAGCGTAACTCTCCTTCCTCCTCCTCTTCTTTGCTTTGTCCGTCTTTGGCACCTTCACCTTCGACGCCTTCTTGGCAGCTTTGCCTGACACCACTTTGGGAGCCATGTCGCAGTCGTAGTCGTAGTTGTATTCGTCGTAACAGCGAGAGCGCGATAGGGCACAGTGCAGCTCAAGGTAGCCCAACCTACTACCCACTAGCACGATGCACCACCCTCCTCCTCCGTCTCCTTTATTCCGCGTGCACCCGACTCTGCGCTGACAAATCTCCGTTTCCCATCGGTCCGCAGATGTTCACCAATGACAGGAGGCAGAGCGTGTCTCTGCTCCTCCTCATTGGTCCATCGGTGCCGCCATCACTCGGCAAGTCGGTTAACGAACGTCTCGACAAGCCTTCGTGGCGGACGCGGTGGCGGACGCCGTGGCAAGGTAAGCGGAAGACACGAAGGAGGCCGCTACACGAACCGTGGGAACATCCTCCCACCAGCGGGTGGATGATGGATGCATCTCACTCCAGTGAAATGCAGTGTACTACAGTCCCTACAAAGTCGAGTTGGCTTGAGGCATTTACTCTCGTCTAACACTACCCAACTCTTGGCGTTGGGACCAGCCATCTCGACATCCAGACAACTCCTCCTCTCCTCTCCTCTCCTCTCCTCTCTCTCCTTCTTCATAACTCCCACCGTCCCCAACGCGATGGCAATCAGTGCTCTGACCGAAGGTAGGCCAATACCGCAGTCAATGTTGGCCTCCACACACACACACACACGCAGACGCAGACGCAGACGCACCCTCCATTATATTCTCGTTGGCTCTCACCCGCGGTCTTGTCCTCAAATGTGTGTGTGGAGAAAAGGAATGCACGCAAGATGAGGAGCCAGTGGTGCAAGGGGGCTCGCAGAGTTGGGTGGATAGGTGGATGGTTGAATGAAGTAAAGAGTAGAAGGCCGCCTCGTTAAGATCTGGTGGTGGGGGGAGGGAAGAGAAGATGAAGATGAAGAGGGGACAAACGGAGACACGCTCAGGCTATTGACACGAGTGGGGGAAATGAAGAGACACGAAGACGGTGCTATCCCCGCTCACCTAAGTACCTACCTACCTACCTACCTACCTACAACTACTCGCCCCTGCTCACCCTGCACCTCCCCAACTTACACCTCACGCCTTGCACAGCCTCTTCCCTTCCACTTGCCTTCTCTTCGCCTCTACACTCCACTCCACTCCACTCCATTCCCACTCCACTCCCACTCTCATCGGGCTATTGTGTTGAGTGCAACAATCTGGAGTTAGAGAAGTCACATTTGGCCCTTAACAGGGCCGTTGTAGCGTTCACGTAGATCTTCAACATAGCCACTGCCGCTGCCGTTGTCGCTGCCACCGTTACAGGCGTCACAGGCATCTTCAGCCGCCGAAGCCGTAGAGGGTGCGACCCTGACGTTTGAGGGCATACACCACGTCCATGGCAGTCACTGTCTTGCGTTTTGCGTGCTCCGTGTACGTTACGGCATCGCGGATCACGTTCTCGAGGAAAACCTTGAGCACGCCGCGCGTCTCCTCGTATATGAGGCCGGAGATACGCTTCACCCCGCCACGACGTGCTAGACGTCGAATGGCCGGCTTAGTGATGCCCTGTATGTTATCGCGCAACACCTTCCTGTGTCTTTTGGCGCCTCCTTTGCCCAGGCCCTTGCCTCCTTTGCCACGACCAGACATGGCTCACCGCAGTCCACCAGTCGACCAGTCGAGATGACAACAAATGTACGCGAACGACGCCAGGTAACGCTACGTAGCAACCGCGCGCTCCCTCCTGTCCACACTGCCAGCGCCCACGCAAGTCGACCCTTTTACACGACTCTCAGCACATCCAGTTTTTGCCTCACCCAATCACAAACGCGCTTAGACGCACATTAACAAATATCCTCTATTCACTAATTCCTTCTCTTCCACACCAAAGCCGCTCTTTTATGTGATGATATTATTTTTATATTGGCCACAAAAGTATGAAACGCGAGTATAATGTGAGTAGAAAATGACAGGCCCTAATTTTGCAACCCTCATTATATTCAACCCAAATCATTATTTACATCAATCAGATAGATGCAAGTGAGATGCGCCTTATTGATAAATATCTCCACTTTTACAGTTAATACACGATTCTATGTTCGTTCCAATGTTATGTCGTCTATTGTAGTTTACATTCGTCTGAAAACAAATTGTGATTGCCTGAAGGGAGGGCATTTATCGGTGGGTGGAATATTGGGTGAGTAAATAAGGAGGAGGATATGGCACAGCAGCATACTGTAGAGAGGGTAATTTGTCTGCAGTCATTAAATCGATATGTGGCGGTCGTTCTCCATCATGTATCATCATCGCCATCCATCCCAAACCTTATCCCTACCTCGGACGTGGCCACAACCAGAGTCCAGGCCAGCCGAGTCAGGTCGGTCGGTCGGGTCGGTTCGAGGCGCTAACGCATATCCACCAACCTCTCCGCTCATTTCCCTGCTCACGCGGCCACGCGCCGGGCCTTTTCCACGGGAAATTGCAGACAGCGCCGAAACTACTCACACGCACCTGCGCAAAATCTTGCCCCACCCCACCCCACTCCCTCCACTCCACTCCACCCCGCCCTACCTACTTTACCCGAGCCCGTCCAGCTGTCAACACACACACACACACACACACACACCCTTCCTCCATCTTTACCACTCGGTCGCACGTTGAATTAGCCAACAATCATTCTTCCGGTGGCCCTTAAAAGGACCGTTATCACGTTCACACTCATGCTCGCCTACCGACTACTTCATCGTCTCCTCACTAAGGCCAGCAGACGGGCAAGCCAGCGAGCGAGCGAGCGAGCAAGCAGGCGGACGACCTACTACTACTCCTTGCTGGCTACCGGCTTCTCCGTCTTCTTGGGTAGAAGCACCGCCTGTATGTTGGGCAGCACACCGCCTTGGGCGATTGTCACACCGCCTAACAACTTGTTCAACTCCTCGTCGTTGCGGATGGCCAACTGCAGGTGACGTGGGATGATACGCGTCTTCTTGTTGTCACGCGCCGCATTGCCCGCCAACTCGAGCACTTCGGCAGCCAGGTACTCGAGTACAGCAGCCAAGTAGACTGGTGCTCCGGCACCCACCCGTTCCGCGTAGTTGCCACGGCGCAATAGCCGGTGCACCCGCCCCACGGGAAACTGCAGACCCGCACGCGCCGACCTCGTCTTCGCCTTAGCTCGTGACTTGCCTCCCTTGCCTCTTCCGCTCATTCTTTCAGTCAATTGACCAGCCCTCGCCACACGGCTAAACGGTGATCTCTGTCAGCTTCATCCACGCTCACCATCCCCTCCCATATAGGCAGCCATCTTCACACTGATGCACATTCCTCATTGGCTCCGCTTCGAGGCACCTCCTCCTCTCACCTCATTGGCTCGCGCGGCATAAGCCTGCCGCCTATTCGTCAACACTACTTCTCTCTCTCTTCTCCACACAGTCGTATCGTGGACAATTTGCAATGCCGTAGCAGTGAGGTTGCTGCTGCTGCTGCGACTGCTGTTGCTGTTGCCGCTTCCATATCCCCTACACTGGTTTGGCAACACGTAGCTAGAGCTTCACACGCACTTAGTAGAAGATGCAGTTGGTCAGGCGAGAGCAGATAAGGGCAGCAAAGAAGGGGAAGGCGGACAGAGAGATTGAAGAGAAGGCTTGCTATCTCCACAACTCTCTCGACAGCCCGCCCCCTCCACCCCCCTCCCCATGTCTCTCGTCAAGCAGCCTAACCCTGGGACTGGACAAATGACAGCACTCCAAATAGACCGCCCTCCCTTGCTTACCCTCTCCTTTCTTTCTTTCGTTCTTTCCCTCCCTCCCTCCCTCCCTCCCTCCCTTACTTGCCCCGCCCCGCCCCGACCTGCCCTGCCTTCCTACGCTACCCAGACACACGATATCCAATAGTACACTAAGGAATTTCCCGCTGTCCCATACCCCCAACTAAATTCTGTCAACCAAGCCAGATAGGCGGAGAGACTTAGCACCCGAGCGAGAGAGCGAGAGAGCGACAGAGCGAGAGGGAGGGAGGGAGGGAGCGAGTAAAGGAGGGCGAGAAAGGCACAAAACGAATGACGATGTAAGCGATCTTCGCGACAGCAACAACCACAGATTTGGGCAGTGCAGGTGGCCCTCAAGAGGGCCGTGGGACGCGTTCATTTATCGTCGACATCTCAGGTGAGGACGGAGCAGGTAGGTTGAAGTGGCATTGGAGCGAGTGACCCAGCCAGCCAGCCAGCCAGCCGCCAGCCAGCCACCCACTCAACCACCACAAACTTACTCCGCTCAGATCTACTTCGAGCCGGTGTACTTGGTCACAGCCTTGGTGCCCTCTGACACCGCATGCTTGGCCAACTCACCCGGCAACAGGAGGCGCACAGCCGTCTGGATCTCTCTGCTTGTGATAGTCGACTTCTTGTTGTAGTGCGCCAGACGACTCGACTCAGCGGCGATACGCTCGAAGATGTCGTTCACGAAAGAGTTCATAATCGACATAGCCTTCGAGGAGATGCCCGTATCGGGGTGCACCTGACGCAACACCTTGTATATGTAGATAGCGTAACTCTCCTTCCTCCTCCTCTTCTTTGCTTTGTCCGTCTTTGGCACCTTCACCTTCGACGCCTTCTTGGCAGCTTTGCCTGACACCACTTTGGGAGCCATGTCGCAGTCGTAGTCGTAGTTGTATTCGTCGTAACAGCGAGAGCGCGATAGGGCACAGTGCAGCTCAAGGTAGCCCAACCTACTACCCACTAGCACGATGCACCACCCTCCTCCTCCGTCTCCTTTATTCCGCGTGCACCCGACTCTGCGCTGACAAATCTCCGTTTCCCATCGGTCCGCAGATGTTCACCAATGACAGGAGGCAGAGCGTGTCTCTGCTCCTCCTCATTGGTCCATCGGTGCCGCCATCACTCGGCAAGTCGGTTAACGAACGTCTCGACAAGCCTTCGTGGCGGACGCGGTGGCGGACGCCGTGGCAAGGTAAGCGGAAGACACGAAGGAGGCCGCTACACGAACCGTGGGAACATCCTCCCACCAGCGGGTGGATGATGGATGCATCTCACTCCAGTGAAATGCAGTGTACTACAGTCCCTACAAAGTCGAGTTGGCTTGAGGCATTTACTCTCGTCTAACACTACCCAACTCTTGGCGTTGGGACCAGCCATCTCGACATCCAGACAACTCTCCTCTCCTCTCCTCTCCTCTCCTCTCTCTCCTCCTTCTTCATAACTCCCACCGTCCCCAACGCGATGGCAATCAGTGCTCTGACCGAAGGTAGGCCAATACCGCAGTCAATGTTGGCCTCCACACACACACACACACACGCAGACGCAGACGCAGACGCACCCTCCATTATATTCTCGTTGGCTCTCACCCGCGGTCTTGTCCTCAAATGTGTGTGTGGAGAAAAGGAATGCACGCAAGATGAGGAGCCAGTGGTGCAAGGGGGCTCGCAGAGTTGGGTGGATAGGTGGATGGTTGAATGAAGTAAAGAGTAGAAGGCCGCCTCGTTAAGATCTGGTGGTGGGGGGGAGGGAAGAGAAGATGAAGATGAAGAGGGGACAAACGGAGACACGCTCAGGCTATTGACACGAGTGGGGGAAATGAAGAGACACGAAGACGGTGCTATCCCCGCTCACCTAAGTACCTACCTACCTACCTACCTACCTACAACTACTCGCCCCTGCTCACCCTGCACCTCCCCAACTTACACCTCACGCCTTGCACAGCCTCTTCCCTTCCACTTGCCTTCTCTTCGCCTCTACACTCCACTCCACTCCACTCCATTCCCACTCCCACTCCCACTCTCATCGGGCTATTGTGTTGAGTGCAACAATCTGGAGTTAGAGAAGTCACATTTGGCCCTTAACAGGGCCGTTGTAGCGTTCACGTAGATCTTCAACATAGCCACTGCCGCTGTCGTTGTCGCTGCCACCGTTACAGGCGTCACAGGCATCTTCAGCCGCCGAAGCCGTAGAGGGTGCGGCCCTGACGTTTGAGGGCATACACCACGTCCATGGCAGTCACTGTCTTGCGTTTTGCGTGCTCCGTGTACGTTACGGCATCGCGGATCACGTTCTCGAGGAAAACCTTGAGCACGCCGCGCGTCTCCTCGTATATGAGGCCGGAGATACGCTTCACCCCGCCACGACGTGCTAGACGTCGAATGGCCGGCTTAGTGATGCCCTGTATGTTATCGCGCAACACCTTCCTGTGTCTTTTGGCGCCTCCTTTGCCCAGGCCCTTGCCTCCTTTGCCACGACCAGACATGGCTCACCGCAGTCCACCAGTCGACCAGTCGACCAGTCGAGATGACAACAAATGTACGCGAACGACGCCAGGTAACGCTACGTAGCAACCGCGCGCTCCCTCCTGTCCACACTGCCAGCGCCCACGCAAGTCGACCCTTTTACACGACTCTCAGCACATCCAGTTTTTGCCTCACCCAATCACAAACGCGCTTAGACGCACATTAACAAATATCCTCTATTCACTAATTCCTTCTCTTCCACACCAAAGCCGCTCTTTATGTGATGATATTATTTTTATATTGGCCACAAAAGTATGAAACGCGAGTATAATGTGAGTAGAAAATGACAGGCCCTAATTTTGCAACCCTCATTATATTCAACCCAAATCATTATTTACATCAATCAGATAGATGCAAGTGAGATGCGCCTTATTGATAAATATCTCCACTTTTACAGTTAATACACGATTCTATGTTCGTTCCAATGTTATGTCGTCTATTGTAGTTTACATTCGTCTGAAAACAAATTGTGATTGCCTGAAGGGAGGGCATTTATCGGTGGGTGGAATATTGGGTGAGTAAATAAGGAGGAGGATATGGCACAGCAGCATACTGTAGAGAGGGTAATTTGTCTGCAGTCATTAAATCGATATGTGGCGGTCGTTCTCCATCATGTATCATCATCGCCATCCATCCCAAACCTTATCCCTACCTCGGACGTGGCCACAACCAGAGTCCAGGCCAGCCGAGTCAGGTCGTCGGTCGGGTCGGTTCGAGGCGCTAACGCATATCCACCAACCTCTCCGCTCATTTCCCTGCTCACGCGGCCACGCGCCGGGCCTTTTCCACGGGAAATTGCAGACAGCGACGAAACTACTCACACGCACCTGCGCAAAATCTTGCCCCACCCCACCCCACTCCCTCCACTCCACCCCGCCCTACCTACTTTACCCGAGCCCGTCCAGCTGTCAACACACACACACACACACACACACACCCTTCCTCCATCTTTACCACTCGGTCGCACGTTGAATTAGCCAACAATCATTCTTCCGGTGGCCCTTAAAAGGACCGTTATCACGTTCACACTCATGCTCGCCTACCGACTACTTCATCGTCTCCTCACTAAGGCCAGCAGACGGGCAAGCCAGCGAGCGAGCGAGCAAGCAGGCGGACGACCTACTACTACTCCTTGCTGGCTACCGGCTTCTCCGTCTTCTTGGGTAGAAGCACCGCCTGTATGTTGGGCAGCACACCGCCTTGGGCGATTGTCACACCGCCTAACAACTTGTTCAACTCCTCGTCGTTGCGGATGGCCAACTGCAGGTGACGCGGGATGATACGCGTCTTCTTGTTGTCACGTGCCGCATTGCCCGCTAACTCGAGCACTTCGGCAGCCAGGTACTCGAGTACAGCAGCCAAGTAGACTGGTGCTCCGGCACCCACCCGTTCCGTGTAGTTGCCGCGGCGCAATAGCCGGTGCACCCACCCCACGGGAAACTGCAGACCCGCACGCGCCGACCTCGTCTTCGCCTTAGCTCGTGACTTGCCTCCCTTGCCTCTTCCGCTCATTCTTTCAGTCAATTGACCAGCCCTCGCCACACGGCTAAACGGTGATCTCTGTCAGCTTCATCCACGCTCACCATCCCCTCCCATATAGGCAGCCATCTTCACACTGATGCACATTCCTCATTGGCTCCGCTTCGAGGCACCTCCTCCTCTCACCTCATTGGCTCGCGCGGCATAAGCCTGCCGCCTATTCGTCAACACTACTTCTCTCTCTCTCTTCTCCACACAGTCGTATCGTGGACAATTTGCAATGCCGTAGCAGTGAGGTTGCTGCTGCTGCTGCGACTGCTGCTGCTGTTGCCGCTTCCATATCCCCTACACTGGCTGGCAACACGTAGCTAGAGCTTCACACGCACTTAGTAGAAGATGCAGTTGGTCAGGCGAGAGCAGATAAGGGCAGCAAAGAAGGGGAAGGCGGACAGAGAGATTGAAGAGAAGGCTTGCTATCTCCACAACTCTCTCGACAGCCCGCCCCTCCCCCCCCTCCCCTGTCTCTCGTCAAGCAGCCTAACCCTGGGACTGGACAAATGACAGCACTCCAAATAGACCGCCCTCCCTTGCTTACCCTCTCCTTTCTTTCTTTCGTTCTTTTCCCTCCCTCCCTCCCTCCCTTACTTGCCCTGACCCGTCTCACATTGCCCCGCCCCGACCTGCCCCTGCCTTCCTACGCTACCCAGACACACGATATCCAATAGTAACACTAAGGAATTTCCCGCTGTCCCATACCCCAACTAAATTCTGTCAACCAAGCCAGATAGGCGGAGAGACTTAGCACCCGAGCGAGAGAGCGAGAGAGCGACAGAGCGAGAGGGAGGGAGGGAGGGAGCGAGTAAAGGAGGGCGAGAAAGGCACAAAAACGAATGACGATGTAAGCGATCTTCGCGACAGCAACAACCACAGATTTGGGCAGTGCAGGTGGCCCTCAAGAGGGCCGTGGGACGCGTTCATTTATCGTCGACATCTCAGGTGAGGACGGAGCAGGTAGGTTGAAGTGGCAATTGGAGCGAGTGACCAGCCAGCCAGCCAGCCAGCCAGCCAGCCACCCACTCAACCACCACAAACTTACTCCGCTCAGATCTACTTCGAGCCGGTGTACTTGGTCACAGCCTTGGTGCCCTCTGACACCGCATGCTTGGCCAACTCACCCGGCAACAGGAGGCGCACAGCCGTCTGGATCTCTCTGCTTGTGATAGTCGACTTCTTGTTGTAAGTGCGCCAGACGACTCGACTCAGCGGCGATACGCTCGAAGATGTCGTTCACGAAAGAGTTCATAATCGACATAGCCTTCGAGGAGATGCCCGTATCGGGGTGCACCTGACGCAACACCTTGTATATGTAGATAGCGTAACTCTCCTTCCTCCTCCTCTTCTTTGCTTTGTCCGTCTTTGGCACCTTCACCTTCGACGCCTTCTTGGCAGCTTTGCCTGACACCACTTTGGGAGCCATGTCGCAGTCGTAGTCGTAGTTGTATTCGTCGTAACAGCGAGAGCGCGATAGGGCACAGTGCAGCTCAAGGTAGCCCAACCTACTACCCACTAGCACGATGCACCACCCTCCTCCTCCGTCTCCTTTATTCCGCGTGCACCCGACTCTGCGCTGACAAATCTCCGTTTCCCATCGGTCCGCAGATGTTCACCAATGACAGGAGGCAGAGCGTGTCTCTGCTCCTCCTCATTGGTCCATCGGTGCCGCCATCACTCGGCAAGTCGGTTAACGAACGTCTCGACAAGCCTTCGTGGCGGACGCGGTGGCGGACGCCGTGGCAAGGTAAGCGGAAGAACACGAAGGAGGCCGCTACACGAACCGTGGGAACATCCTCCCCAGCGGGTGGATGATGGATGCATCTCACTCCAGTGAAAATGCAGTGTACTACAGTCCCTACAAAGTCGAGTTGGCTTGAGGCATTTACTCTCGTCTAACACTACCCAACTCTTGGCGTTGGGACCAGCCATCTCGACATCCAGACAACTCCTCCTCTCTCTCTCCTCTCCTCTCCTCTCCTCTCTCCTCCTTCTTCATAACTCCCCACCGTCCCCAACGCGATGGCAATCAGTGCTCTGACCGAAGGTAGGCCAATTACCGCAGTCAATGTTGGCCTCCACACACACACACACGCAGACGCAGACGCAGACAGACCACCCTCCATTATATTCTCGTTGGCTCTCACCCGCGGTCTTGTCCTCAAATGTGTGTGTGGAGAAAAGGAATGCACGCAAGATGAGGAGCCAGTGGTGCAAGGGGCTCGCAGAGTTGGGTGGATAGGTGGATGGTTGAATGAAGTAAAGAGTAGAAGGCCGCCTCGTTAAAGATCTGGTGGTGGGGGGGAGGGAAGAGAAGATGAAAGATGAAGAGGGGACAAACGGAGACCGCTCAGGCTATTGACACGAGTGGGGGAAAATGAAGAGACACGAAGACGGTGCTATTCCCGCTCACCTAAGTACCTACCTACCTACCTACTACCTACCTACCTAACCTACAACTACTCGCCTCTGCTCACCCTGCACCTCCCCAACTTACACCTCACGCCTTGCACAGCCTCTTCCCTTCCACTTGCCTTCTCTTCGCCTCTACACTCCACTCCACTCCACTCCATTCCCACTCCTACTCCCACTCTCATCGGGCTATTGTGTTGAAGTGCAACAATCTGGGGAGTTTAGAGAAGTCACATTTTGGCCCTTAACAGGGGCCGTTGTAGCGTTCACGTAGATCTTCAACGTAGCACTGCCGCTGTCGTTGTCGCTGCACCGTTACAGCGTCACAGGCATCTTCAGCCGCCGAAGCCGTAGAGGTGCGGCCCTGACGTTTGAGGGCATACACCACGTCCATGGCAAAGTCACTGTCTTGCGTTTTGCGTGCTCCGTGTACGTTACGGCATCGCGGATTCACGTTCTCGAGAAAACCTTGAGCACGCCGCGCGTCCTCCTCGTATATGAGGCCGGAAGATACGCTTTCACCCCGCCACGACGTGCTAAACGTCGAATGGCCCGGCTTTAGTGGATGCCCCTGTATGTTATGATCGCGGGCAACACCTTCCTGTGTCTTTTTGGCGCCTCCTTTGCCCAGGCCCTTGCTCCTTTGCCACGACCAAGACATGGCTCACCGCAGTCCCACAGTCGACAGTCGAGATGACAACAAATGTACGCGAAGAACGACGCCAGGTAAACGCTACTTAGCAACCGGGCGCTCCCTCCTGTCACACTGGCCAGCCGCCCACGCAAGTTCGACCCTTTTACACGACCTCTCAGCACAATCCAGTTTTGCTTCACCAACAAAACGCGCTTAGACCGCACATTAACAAAATTACCTC
>QEYB01001048.1:0-28888 GCA_017562135.1 Dipylidium caninum
TTGGTGTGTGCCCCTCTCTCACGATGTGGAACCCGGAAGACTTTTTTGTCACTCTAAAAATATACTAGATGGCACATTATTACTACTAAATCATTATCAGTAGCAAATCTACGTTGCAGAAATAAGTAACAAGACTAAGCCTGTGTTTGTTACACACAAAAATAGTTTATAGGTGTTGTTGTTAATCATCACTGACTTTGCGTTATCTTTAGCAGGATTCTCGACGTTGCTCATGAACGCTAGTTAACCCTTCCAAATTCTGCTTATGTTGACGCTCTAATTCTCAGGCGATGCAGCGAGTTTGGTAATGTTTGTCTTACCGTTTTCCGAAAGTCGGCTCGCGTCCCTCTCCACGTAGTCAGAGGCTCCATAGCGCCAGTACCCAGGGTCTGTCTAGTTGGTGTACGCCTCTCGCATACGTACGGAGTTTGTGCTCTCTTCAGTTCACAATTCCGTTACAAACATACCACGGGGACCTCTCTCGCTCGAGGTGGCACCTATCATTATTTTTCTTTTAC
Source organism: Dipylidium caninum (assembly GCA_017562135.1). NCBI lineage: Eukaryota > Metazoa > Platyhelminthes > Cestoda > Cyclophyllidea > Dipylidiidae > Dipylidium > Dipylidium caninum. Next base: position 519 of record QEYB01001048.1, read on the forward strand.
CTATATTCTACTGTGTGTGGAGCAATTATAACTACGATTACAAAACGGCAATTGAATTCGATGTAGAGGTGAGTTTTCGCTACCGCATTGTTCTCGTTGGCTTCTTCACGTTTAGAACGCTAACATAAATTTGATCGAAAATGACATCTCATAACTATCTGCCCGTGCTAAAAACTCACCGTGTTAGTTCTAGAGTCCATTTTTGCTAATGGAGGAGTGGGGACCTTTCACGTCCGTTTGAATTTATTCGGGTTACAGGTTTTTGGTGGTGTGTGTTGGAGCGCCTATCGTAACATGGAACCTCAAACACTCAGGCCGCATACCGGATGGACAGTTGCCACGGCTGCGGATGGGTCTTCTCTTTCCGGTCGCTTCTCGATGTCTGGTCTCCACCGGGGGTTCTGCTGCTCTCCCGACGGAGAATTGGCAACCTGCCTGACCCCGTGAGAGCGGGAGGGCGAAGACTCTTCTCTTTGGCCGTATATGAAACAAATCATGACAGACTCGGATGCGACCTTGCAGCGCAAGGCAGCATCTTCGACTGGTGGCTTTTCAGGCAGATCTACAAGGTTAGTCCAAGGCCGATCGGTTTTGATTATTCCCGGATTCCTTTAAACCGGCTGGATATGGGTAACACTTCACAGGTTGTCGCGGCCCCACGAGCCTTTGCCTAGTTTCTGCTGCCTCCTAACAACCTACTATAAGCGGTTTATGGAAGGGGCGTCGGTGCCGCTTCCTCTCGCCTCCTAGTCGTTTAACACACGCCTGTACATCTGTGCGTGTGTAAGCGTTCCACCTGACAGTCTTCGTCTTTTTGCGTCCTGAGGACCGTTGGATATTTGACGACGCATAGGGCGCTCTGTAACGGCTATCACTGCAGCCTTGACCTGAGTGTATACACAAAGCGGGGATGGAGCCGGATTCGCCGGAAGGAAAGCTTTTCTAGGCGTCCGATTATAGCTCGACCTCCCCGGCACTCCGTACTCGGCCAATCTGCTGGAGCCCACTCCCTCCGGCCACGTTTCCCCTCAGTTTACGTGTTTCCAGCGGAAAGTCAAGTTGGGCGGACGTGGTGAGCTAGCACCACGGCCCACTCACAATCTTCCGCCTCCATCTTCGCAGAAGAGGCGAGTTCGTGGGTTGTGGTAAAGACGGCTCGGGGCGAAGGGCGTGGCATAGGGCAGCGGTGGACGCGCGGGGCGCAGCACCTACATTGTGGCGCGCTGTGTCTCATGGCGGCTTCTGCTGGCCGGAAGTGTTACTGCCGCTCTTGCTTCAGTGTCCTTACTCCCTTTCTCTCACTTTCAACGCTATTCACATCTGCCCAAGGTTTGTACCGACCTGTACCGAGCAACCAACTGCGAAAAACGGTTGTGGTCGACGAAGCGGAGAGCCAATGGCGATGATGCGGAGCTTGTTCAGGATGCCTAACTCCACAGTCTCTCTGATTTCTCTCGCTCCGCCCCTGCTGCTGCCACTGCGAAGGCGTCAACAGTCGCTCCACCCCGCGAGTCAGCCCGGAGATGTGTGTGAGGACCGCAGGGGGAGCGTGGCCTGACTGACGCCTCCTCTCCCGTCCTCCACATACTCACCTCACTTTTTCCTCTTCTCTTCTTCTACCTCTCCTTCCTTTCTTCCCTCGATCTTCTTCGCCCCTCACCTTGATGTAGACACCACTCCCCTTCGCTTCTGTGCTTACCTTGAGCATTTCACTCAATTGTCCTCTCACGCCCCGGGTGTGTTTGTCAGTCTCGCCCGCCTGATGCCGCGCTGTGCGGCGACAGCGTCTAGACGAGGCAGACGCTGGATGGCGACGGGTTAGTTGTGAGCGCGTGGACACGTCGTCTCGTCCCGATGCACGTCACAATCCTACACATGGTAAATAAATGCCTACTGTCGACGGGCGTGTTGGCCGCCTCACGGGGTGGGCGCGGAGTGGGGAGAAGGGGGAGGCGGGGGGAGTGGGGGAAATTGGTGAGGGAGAGCAGCGGGGGTGTGTCGAAGCCGCGCCGTGTGGTGGTCGGAGGTGGACAAAAAGCGCGCCCGACGCCTCGCGCAGGCTGGAAATGACGGTGCGGATCCGGTTTCACGTTGGCGAGGATTGCAAACAATTTGGGGGAGGAAATTACTCAAACGCCGCGCATTTGGCTACAAACGCTTCCCCACCTGCGTCCACATAGAACAGTTCGACTTTTGTACTTATTCATTTCTCGGTTGGCGCCGACTTGTTCCTTTTAAGAGGAAATTCACCTACTGCCGCGTCTTTTCCACTCGACCTGTGGAGTTTGTGGAGTTCACTCGGGAGAGGCCGATGGCACCGACTGCAGAGAGGTGGTAGCCCGACGACTCCTCGGTGATGATGCGGATTCTCGCGACAGTTGAGAAGAACCCGTGATTCGCTTTGTCCGTCACCCGGCCGAAACGCATTTTGGTGTGAGTGGATAGGTGAGCGGCGCGGTCTGTGGTCAGATTGGCAGACCGCATTGCGGGAATCGGTTTTGGTTAGCTGAGCAGGAGGAGAGGTGGCCTCACTCCTCGTCGAGGCGAGTCTTCTCGAGGTTGACTGCATCATGAGGCGGGCGCCGGGGTGGGTGCCTCCCGTGTGGAGGGGAGGAGAAGCGACGGAGTGGAAGGGAGAGGGGAGAGGGGAGAGAGGAGAGAGGGAGGTCGTGAGATGCCGGTGAGCGCATGGTTGGCGTGAGGACAGGCCGGTGAGGAGGAGGAGGAGGAGGAGGAGGAGGCGCAGAGGGGGGGGGCCGCAGCCCGGCCTCGCGCGAGGGTGGATGTGCGCCCAGCTCCTGTTTGTTGCGAGCAGCACTCACTCGCCTCCCCCTCGTAGACAGGCGAGTCGCCATGTGCCGTCGATTGACGAGGGAGGGGAAGTCGAGCGTCGTCGTCGTCGTCGCCGTGGCGGCGAGTAGGATGCCGCGGTGTTGTGGTGTTGTGGTGCTGCGTCGACGTGGCAAGCAGTCCCCGCGGAGAGGCTGGTGGCTGATGCCTGCTGGCGGCTGGCAGGTGAAGACGAGTGCCTTCCACTCACGGAACAGTGAGTAGCAGACGCGGTCGCAGTCCAAGTCGCCATCGCCGTCGCGAAGTGTGAAGTGCGAGGTTCGAGACGGGAGGTGCGAGGAGGCGGCAGGCGCAGCGCGGATGCAGTCGACAGGCGGTGATGAGTCGCCTGCAGGTGCAGGTGCTCACCGTGAATGAGGCAATTCGGGTGTGGCGTTGGCGATGATGTCGACGCTTGCCACCTGTCACGAGGAACTCCTCGCTTGTCACTTGGCGCTGGTGGTTGGCGGTTGACACTGGGCAGTTGGGTGTGGTGCCCGTGGTGCCAGTCATGAGGTGGTGGTGGTGGTGGTGTTGTTGATGGTGAGTTGACACGCGGTCCCTGAGAATGCACTTTCCAAGGTCTTAAAATCTCTCGAGTCGCCTTTCGTCCCCCTGATCCTCGCTTTCCCTCGCGTGCCAGTCACTCCCTCCCCCCAACCTTTTCACCCCCTCCACCCGCTCCACCTCCTTCCCCGTCTGCGATGCTGCCAGAGCCGTGGAGAAGGTGGAAAAGGCGCAAAAAGCGGCTTCGTGGAGGCACGAATTCGCCTGTTCGGTAGTCGTCAAGACTTGGCGTTCCGCGTCCGCGTGGAAGGCGAATCGCGGAAGAGCTGCTCTGATGTTGGCGTGAGCTCATCAGCTCCGCGGATGGACGAGTGATGCACTGCATCGCTGAGTCCTTTGAACATGGTGGCGTCGTCGACGCAAACGACATGAACGCACGTAGAATTTTGCTCTGTTGGATCACCACTGACTCACTCGCCTTCCATTTGTGAAATCTCTTGCGTAGAAGTGATTACTGTCGTTTCGAGTGTTTGGCCTTTCGTCGTCATTCTCGACTCCACCCTCTCTTGGCACCGCGTCTCCTGCCTCTTCCCCCACTTCACCCGTTCCCCCGTCGATGCCGCCACCTCCTCCCATACTCCATCCGCCCTCGCCTTGGTTAGGGCGTCGTGGAAGTGCTTCACCCCGAGGTTGCACCGACTTCTATCGGGGAATTAATGCCCTCTTCACCGCGGGATGCTCCATTTGTGTCCCTCGTGTTGACTCCACTTTGTCGCCTCTCCCGACTGAAACAGTTTCTCCACCGATATCTTCGCCTCCACCTTCTCCCCGCGACGTCTGTCGCTTGTTCTGCCCGACCGCGTTCTCTCCGACCTCCTCCGGCACGTCTTTGCCCCTCGGGAAGGCGCCCAGTCCGCTCCGAGCGGGCTCTGGCCCGCCATCGAACGCTCAGCGCACAGCGCTCAGGCCTCTCGAGTGTTTTTCATTGCACTCGCCTGATTAGTTACACCCACTTTTCTCGCGTATAAAATCGCCCTTCCTGCGCACTTTCAGCTCATGTCACACCCAGCCGCATGAAGTTCTCTACCGAGCACTACCACAACACCTTCAGCGCCATCGCCGACAACATTCGGCTGACCAAGTACCCCCTGATCCGAGACCTGATCGCCGAGTTCGCCGGCACGACGGTCCTGGTGGCCTTCGCCACCGGCGTTTCGGCTCAAGCCCACCTGACCGAGGGCGCGTTCGGCCACATCCTCGACATCAGCACCGGCTACGCGGCCGGCTGGGCGCTGGGCCTGTTTGTCGCGGGCTCTCGGACGCCGGGCATGTGCAATCCGTGCATCGCCTTCGCCAACGCCCTCGTCGGTCGGTTGAATCCCCTCACAATGCTTCTCTTCTGGCTGGTCGAGCTGCTTGGCGCGATAATCGGGACTCTGTTGGTGTTGGCAATCTACTGGGAGAAGCTGCGTGTGTACACGCTGGTGAATGACAATGGAATACTCATCATGGGCACGACAGGCCAAATTTTTGCCAGCTCGGCCAACGCGTCCATTTCGTCGTTGTGTGTTGCAGAGGTGATCACCGGCATGTTCACTATGATGGGCGTAATGGCCATTTTGGACAAGAACAATTGGAATTTGCCGCGATTCTACGTGGTTGTCTACGCCGCCGTGGTGGACTTTCTCCTGCTCAACGACTTCTCCGTGCTGTCCACGTCAACTCTCAATCCCGCCTACGACCTGGGCGGCCGCATCGCCCTCGCCATGACAGGTAAGACCGCCGGGGGCGTCCGCCGACGTGACCCGCGACCCGCGAGGGCCGAGAACATTCGCCTCACACACCCCATTCGTCCTCCTTTCAGGCTGGGGCGCGTCGCCCTTCACCTTCCACCACAACTGCTTCTGGGTGTTTCTCATCATGCCGTTGTGCGGGACGATTTTGGGTATTCTCGTCTACGAGTTGGGAATCGGAATTCACCTGCCCGGCGCCGAGAATGACGAGGACTGGGAAAAGAGTGAATCCTACGAGGTGTCCACCGCCTAGACAAATCACTTTCGCATTCGCAAACTCTTCCCCCTTTTCTACATCAGAAGTATTTGCAAGCTCACTTCTGCTTGTGCAGCGAAAGCAAGTAGAAGCCTATTTTGTTAAAAAAAATATATTCCCTGTCTTTCCATCACATTTTGAAGTTGGGGGGAGGGCAATTTTGTCTCTCCTGGGTTCTCCGGTGGGTAAAGCGGGCGTCGAGGTGACGCCGCTTTTGACCAGACTGTTCCGAGGCAGACGCTCGGTGCCTCCCTACGACTGGACGAATACGCAGCAGATGGACGGGAGGAGGCGAGTGACTCGCGAGTTAAACGACTCGGGAGGAGATCAGCACTGTGGAATGCGCACGGCAGCCACATAAGCATCGGAGACGGGTCGAGAGGTCCACGAGGCGCTTTCCACCGGCTTCCAATGGTCTGGAATCGCGACATCGAGGCGGACGTCACATCAAACCTCAAGATATTTTGAAAATACGCGAGTCGAGTAGGCCGGACTGGGAAGACGCGCTGGTGATGGGAAGAGAGCACAAACCATTAGCAGGCGTCTAACGCGCGTTCACAGGCTCAGCTCGTCCATCCGCGGAGCTGATGAGCTCACGCCAACATCAAAGCAGCTCTTCCGCGATTCGCCTTCCACGCGGACGCGGACGCGAACGCCAAGTCTTGACGACTACCGAACAGGCGAATTCGTGCCTCCACGAAGCCGCTTTTTGCGCCTTTTCCACCTTCTCCACGGCCCTGGCAGCATCGCAGACGGGGAAGGAGGTGGAGCGGGTGGAGGGGGTGAAAAGGTTGGGGGGGGGAGTGACTGGCACGCGAGGGAAAGCGAGGATCAGGGGGACGAAAGGCGACTCGAGAGATTTTAAGACCTTGGAAAGTGCATTCTCAGGGACCGCGTCAACTCACCATCAACAACACCACCACCACCACCACCACCTCATGACTGGCACCACGGGCACCACACCCAACTGCCAGTGTCAACCGCCAACCACCAGCGCCAAGTGACAAGCGAGGAGTCCCTCGTGACAGGTGGCAAGCGTCGACATCATCGCCAACGCCACACCCGAATTGCCTCATTCACGGTGAGCACCTGCACCTGCAGGCGACTCATCACCGCCTGTCGACTGCATCCGCGCTGCGCCTGCCGCCTCCTCGCACCTCCCGTCTCGAACCTCGCACTTCACACTTCGCGACGGCGATGGCGACTTGGACTGCGACCGCGTCTGCTACTCACTGTTCCGTGAGTGGAAGGCACTCGTCTTCACCTGCCAGCCGCCAGCAGGCATCAGCCACCAGCCTCTCCGCGGGAGACTGCTTGCCACGTCGACGCAGCACCACAACACCGCAACACCGCGGCATCCTACTCGCCGCCACGGCGACGACGACGACGACGCTCGACTTCCCCTCCCTCGTCAATCGACGGCACATGGCGACTCGCCTGTCTACGAGGGGGAGGCGAGTGAGTGCTGCTCGCAACAAACAGGAGCTGGGCGCACATCCACCCTCGCGCGAGGCCGGGCTGCGGCCCCCCCCCCTCTGCGCCTCCTCCTCCTCCTCCTCCTCCTCACCGGCCTGTCCTCACGCCAACCATGCGCTCACCGGCATCTCACGACCTCCCTCTCTCCTCTCTCCCCTCTCCCTTCCACTCCGTCGCTTCTCCTCCCCTCCACACGGGAGGCACCCACCCCGGCGCCCGCCTCATGATGCAGTCAACCTCGAGAAGACTCGCCTCGACGAGGAGTGAGGCCACCTCTCCTCCTGCTCAGCTAACCAAACCGATTCCCGCAATGCGGTCTTCCAATCTGACCAGCAGACCGGCGCCGCTCACCTATCCACTCACACCAAAATGCGTTTCGGCCGGGAGACGGACAAAGCGAATCACGGGTTCTTCTCAACTGTCGCGAGAATCCGCATCATCACCGAGGAGTCGTCGGGCTACCACCTCTCTGCAGTCGGTGCCATCGGCCTCTCCCGAGTGAACTCCACAAACTCCACAGGTCGAGTGGAAAAGACGCGGCAGTAGGTGAATTTCCTCTTAAAAGGAACAAGTCGGCGCCAACCGAGAAATGAATAAGTACAAAAGTCGAGGTAGATGCGCAAACTATTCTACGTGGGCATAGTGGGGAAGCTCAGACCATCCGAGGAGCGGAGGATAGGGAGACAGGGAAGGAGAAATCCCAGAAGCCATCGCTTACCAATCACCTGTTCCAGGTTCTGCCGCCAGCCTACATCATAGCTAAGAGGTCCAAGGTCGTGCTCCTCGTAGCATATTTGAGTGGGATTTCCTACCTTAGATATGCACACCTCGACACTTGTCTGATTATGTAGAATTTGGCGCAAATGGTAGAGGAAAAAAATGGTCATTGCGGGTGCGAGGACGGTACAAAGGGAGGTTATGAGACAGATGAGGAATTGATTGAAAGAGACCCATCCGACGAGAAGGAAAGGAACAGGGTTGAGGGTACACAGAAGCCACTGCCACGTTGACCAGTGGGAATAGATGTAGCGAAGGACATAAGGTAAGTTGAATATGGTTGCAAGCAGACAGGCCAGGGCAAGATGGAATAAAAGGTGCATAAAATAAACCATATTGGCGTGCCCAACGCATTGAGCTGAAACAGAAGAGAATTAGTTAGATTTACACGCTGAAATATACCTGACACTGAAGAAATAAAGAGAACTCTAAAGTACATGCATGGAACAACTAAGAACAATCGTCGATTGGTAAGATTGGAGTCGAGATTAGATAGTTTTCTTACTCCTGAACTCCTTTACACTTTATGCGTCATAATTTAGATGTATTGCACAAATGCCTTTTGCTTGACGCAAAGGTTTGATAAAGACGCAGGCGTTTAGTTGTGACGTAAACGGAGTAGCGAAAAATCTCCATTCCATGACCGGTTGTATGATAACAGAGAGCGCTCCCGTTAATCACAATTGAGGCATAATGTATGTACACAGTAAAAAGTGAAAAAATTGAAAGAAGATGATTTAAAGGGGCATTGCTGAGAAGTAAGAACACCGACATACCCATGTAGGTGCAATGATGGTCAAAGCGGAGGACACAGACGTCGCATCGACGGCAGTGATGCGCTCTAGGTGGACGAACAGTTTCACATTTGAGACAATAAGTCCAGTCCGGATTAGCTCGTTGAACGAGCATCAATTTAGCAACAGAAGGATCAGTGAATATCATATAAATCAGATTATATAAGACGTTGAGAAAAATCAGCAACCCGAATGCGAAGACGCAGTTGTACAAGAAACTAAAAGGTTCCAGGAAGTTGGGGACAATAATAAAGCATTCAACGTAGAAGATGAATAAAAACAGGAGGATATAAGCGGTGACACAAAAACTGCGAGCCTGTTCCGTAGAAAGCAGAGGGTACGGCAGAATTCGCCTTAAAAGCATATCCAGAAATATATTTAAAAAAAGTGCCAGAATGACGTGAGATCTGGACGAAGATATATTGAATACAAAACGTTCTACACGCCAATGATGAATTGGGCCGAGAGACCAAATCAGCATTGGCCAATCAACTGCGTGATTTTGGCCGCTATTGAAAACAACGAACACAGACAATATATATTGTAGCTCCAAAAACAAGTTTGGCAAACTCAATTGGATGCCTAACTGAAGAGACTTCAATATGATGTTTGATCGTGCTATTCGATCCCCGAGTGTATAAAGACAACACAGGAACATGTCGAGGTGCTGAAAGCGCTCATTAGAATGCCGCCGACTCACTCATTTGGAGGCATGAACTTCTATGCGTTGTCCCTACCGATTATAGGTTATCGCGTACAAAGGAACAATGTACGAATTCGCAGTGTACTAACACACTACCGGATTATTTCTAATCGGCCAGATTTCATCCTAGGTAAACATTGATTCGACTGTCTTGTTGGGGGCCAATTTTTCGAACGAGATGGATTGGATTAAAGGGCAAAAAAGTTTTATTTGTACATAACAGCAGCTCAAACAAGCCACCATTTATCGAATGGCTGCACCCACATATTGCATAAGGAAATATTAGACACAGAAATTAGTTCGTTTCGGAGGAAGAGCGGGCAATTGAATTGGCATCTAGCGTAAAAAAATGTTTTTTAGTCGTCGCAATTCGTAATTGTTGAAATGAATTTAGACCGGAGTAGGACTATTGGAAAGAAAAATTTTTTGTATTTGGCTTACTTAGATTGTAAAGAAAGATCTGCGCTTCCACTCACTACGTTACATTTAATCTTAAGCCCCTACTGTGCCAAAAAAGCATGGTTAGAGGAGATTGTTCAACGTCATTTTCCATAGACTTTTGCTTTCTGCGGACACAGACTTTATTACCATTGATAGCATATAACCATATAAGTCATTAAAAGGCATTAAGTTCTATGCCTGTTTGGAGGATTGGTCATTATACACTTGTTTGATCAAATTGCATATTTAATCCAAGAGGCGCTCTCAGGCTAGCCAGGGAGAAAAGCTTGGGGAATTAAGGTGTATCAGGAAAGACTTAGCAGGAGAACACCGTAATATCAGTAGCAATAGAAATGGTTACGGAATAATAAGTAATTTTATGGAGGGCGTGGTCACAACATATGTGGTTAACAGATGGAAAAACAATGAAATAATGATAGTATATTATGTATTGAATAAGATTTTTATTTATGCGCACTGATTATAAGGATAAATGTAACGAAAGCGCTTTTTGTTTAATCGCTATATGATGGTCTCCGGATTAGTGAGCGAGAAGAATTTAGAATTTTTGCGAAATGTTATCGACGAGGCGACTTCGTCGAATCCCGGTCAGATGCCCTTCACGTAGCCCAAATTTACAGAAACTGATATCACACAGCCCACATAAATCAAATCTACCAGCCCTTCAATGTCGAGAATATAGACCCTTCATGTCCAGCAACCTATTGTGAAAGGGCTTCAATATACAATTTTTACATTGTTTCGCCTGTGCCTCAAATTTTCTAAAAATTGAAGCTGTAACATGAAACTTTTTTTAAAAATATAGTGCAATTGATTTTGTCATTACATACCCATAACACTGGACCTTTTGCCCTCGGCCAAGTCTCAAGTAACAGCTCTTTCGAGATTGACCAATGAAAATTGTAACACGTTGGGAAATTATCTACATGTGATATCGCGCTGTCATTTCCGTGTTCGTCCGTTGCCAGTAAGCTGACTTGCGCCTTCTGTAGCGAAAACGTAGTTTTGCCTTCTCCCCTCTTTTCCGAGTCTAAGACATATGCAACGACTTGTAACGTCAGAACTTATTCCTAATTGCTTTACTTTGGATGACGATACACAGTTATGTTCTCTGTATAGTTACTTGTTGTAGCCGAGAAATTTCTATCAAGCCGTGATCTTCACGCGATTTACGAAATAAAATCCCCATTGTTGAGTATCCGTAATATTAGTGACTTAGACCTTACAGCGTTTGGCCATAAGTTCTATGGTGGAAAATGTATCGACACCCTTAAAAATTTCTTTATGCTCACTCATGTGTCAGGGAGTCTGCTGGTTTAGTTTTGTTTTAATGTCGCATCCTTTGTCACTTGGCTGTTTTTCTCTTACATTCCCAATTATCAAGTGCACCAGTGGGGCTTAATTTATCACAATCAGTGTTTTAATATATCCACGTATCTTAATATTTTGAACGTGTTTATAGGGTGTGACTAGACATTTGTGGTAGTCCTCCTGCTTAAACTAGTTGTCTCTTAATACGGAAAACTGCTTTTCTTCTCACGTTCTTGTTTACCGGTGGGTGGTATTGTTTGTGTCACAGAATTATTTTCAACTCCTTCGGCTTACCCGCTTTTCTTTTTGCTCAGTTGCATTAGAATTTTGTTTTAATCCGTAATTTCTTGTTTTAAAATGTATACGGCTGTTCCGACTTTTAAGTCTTTCATCCTTCATTGCTTAAGCATTAGCGCACCACAATGCCCGGACCACCACCTGCTCCGCCCCCTCCCCCGCCCCCTCCGCCCTCATTTGCGCCACCACCGCCTACTTTCGGCGGCGGAGGGGCTCCAGCCTTTTTGGCGGACATTCGAAAGGGCACTGCGCTCAAAAAGGTCCCCGAATCCCAGAAAAATGACCGAAGCAATGCTCTTGTGTGTGAGTTCATCTTTACCTCATCTGTCACCTAATTTTTGCCTTGAAAATTAAGATATGGTTTGTTTTGGTTGTCTAAGCTTCGGATTTCACCTACCGTATTTTTTAAAGAGTCTTAGTGTCGAAGTTATTTCACATAGCTTAAGCTTCTAATGCTATGGAAGTGGACCTTGAGACCCACCCATCATTTTTTATCGGTAGTACTAGCCGTTTTATACTTAGGCGACTTAGAACCCTCATTACCATCACCTGCTCTCTCCGACCTTTATGTTTGACACCAATTTCCCCGCATAATCCATAACCTTTAAATGACCATAATGGTAACTACTGAGTTTAAGTTTTATTATATTTTGCAAGGATTTGATTGTTAACACCTGACTTTATACATCCAAAGAAGGGTCAGTCTTGTTAGCAGTCTTTTCAGAAAATACTCTTTCGTTTTATGAGTCTTTTAATTTGCGCCACTTGAGTTACGCCTCTTGGGGCACTCGTTTTGGTTTTTACGAGATCCTTACCTAGCTTTTGGGTTCCTTAATGGGTGTCTAGTTTCAGTGCTATTTCATCATCACGTCAAGTACGCGTTTCCCTTATTCTTTAAACACGTAAAAAAGTTTCCATTGTGGACTTTTCCTTGCAACCGTCGTGGTTCAATGTATCCTGTTTTTGTTTTGGATGAAGTAACCCCAATCGCTTTTTTTCCCACAATAAAATAACTCTGCGTGTATCTTAAAACCCGAATGATTGAGTGATTGTGGAAACTTCCACTACTCACCTATCTAAAAATTTCTCCCAAGGAGACCGTCATTATCGTGTATTTTGACCTTAACCTGTTTACACCAAATTTTGGGTTATTCTGCCAAACTCATAAGGTTAACCTACGCTAAGCCTGTTATTCTTGGTGTCAGGATGATAGGCGATAACATTTTCTTACCGCCTAACGGTTAAATCACCTATCTTTTCCTTCAAATTGCAGTGGTCATGTTCTCGTCAAGTACTTTATCAAGTTGAAACTGAGAAACATAAGATTTCTCTTTTGTCTGCCGCGTTTCTTTTCTATCCCTAGCTTCTTGCATATGGATGCATGTTTCTTGCAATTCCCATCATTACAAAAGGTGAAAGAGGCAACATTAGAAAAATTCCAGTGCTCTAATGGCGTTAATGAATGCCTCCCACCTAGTGTTTTCCTCATTCCCGTAAACAGCAGCAAGGGTGGGCTTTTTGGATGGAGTTCAATTGAATTGCATTGGAGGGCTGGGGACAGGAATGTTACCTCCTGAATTTTCGGTACAAATAGAATGCCGATTTGGGTAGACTTTGTACGCCATCCTCATACCCACATCCGTTATGTATGTTATCATAAAATTATTATTTTTGAAGTTGTTATTTACGCTCTTGGAGTTTCCTATGCAACCTTTAATTCCTACTTTGTGACCGAATTTTTAACCGCACTCCTCTCTTCCGCTGTAGCCGGCAGTGGAAGTGGAGTTGGAGTTGGTGGAGGTGGAGGTGGAGTTGGAGGAGGTGGAGGAAATAAACGCGAAACACAAAACCATTCCAACTTTCCTGCGGATGTCATAGCGAGACACCATGCTATGTTCGGTGGCGGTGGCGGTGGCGGTGGCGACGGCGGCAGTTACGGTAACCGTAACGGTGCTAGTACCCCTTCGATACCCCCGTGGGTTAGTTCCTTTTCAGCCTTTTATTCAGTTTTTTGTTAATTTTACACCTAATTCACTAATCATTTTTATCAGATTGAGGGACATTTTAGTCAACGCTTACGTTGAGAGGTCACACATTCTAGGGGGATTTGAGTGTCATCAGACATCGGTCGGAGGGGAGGAAAACCAAGGAATCACACTGGCCTCTCTTAAGTGTAATTTGCTTCAGGGTGCATCCTCCATAGTTTCATTACCCCATGATGTAGGAATAATCACTTTACGAGTTAATTTCTTCTCATTTCCCTATAATCCGGTGGTGATAGTACTTGCATACTGCAATCCGCAAGATGAATTAATTAATGTGCACAGTGACGTTGTTTTAGCAATTTAAGTTGTGCCTACGCACACTGACAGCCCTTTGTTAGGCGTGTAGTAGAGCACCAACTTCGTTTAGTGTCGCCGTGATTTTGTGTGTACGCAGTTTGCAGCTTACCTCTTGAGTCAGGCAATAGCTTAAACGGCGAAAGTGTGTGTGTTCTCTGCACCAGCCTCGTCGTCTCTCTCTTTCTCTCTCTGTGTGTGTGGTTGTGCTATTTTTGTCTCCTCCTCGTCCTCTCGCACGTTACATATGCACATTTACCCACACACACATCAAGGCGTCTAAATTTTTAAAATAATGACAATTAAAAGTATTGTGCTCGCATTGACTTAAATCTCTCGTTATGTAGTTGCCGTTTTTTTTTGTCTCACCCTTCAGTCATTCAGAGTTTTTAATATTAGTTGAGATTGGATAACCAGATGCTCTCATTACGTCTAATTCCCCAGAATCCCCTTCTATTCCCGTTCATTCGAAATTGTCACATCGGGTGTTTCGTCCCACCATTGGGTCGCGGCAGGTGAAAATTTTAGGGTGGTTGTTTGCACCACTTTTTGAGGCCTGACGGGTCGGGGGAAGGGAGAAGGACTTGTCCGTTTGATGGGAAATGAACGAGCGACATCGTCGACTGACGTCTGCGATGAGCGGGAGATCTCTTCTAAGGTTAAGTAGTCTCGGACATTCAACCTTCAGTTGGGGAATGCCATCCCATCTGGAGAATACGAGCTCGTCATTCATTCCTCGGTCCTCTGCTTAGTCCTCCGCTACTCCATTGTCAGAGTCCTCTGCTTGCATTCGTAGTTGGGCGTGCCGGATTGAGAGTATGCTTTTGCCATCAAGTGTGGTGAGGTAGCAAATAGGGAACTCGAATGATCTATATTAAGGCAACTTGTGTGGTCCTCACACACACAGCCACCCAAACATGTGATTCCTTAGGGTTTTTTGTGCGGAAAATTGTGTCAAGGCGGTCCTGAGTTCGTTACACGATGTGGTTGAGAGAATTTCTCGCTCCATCGACACTGGCAACAACCAATTCTGTATATTTTTGCTGTTACCAATTGAGACATGTCGTCCAGCACAGATAATATATCAACACCGAACTGATTTGGGCGGTGTTTACTGACAGTCATCTTTCCCTTTCTCAAAAGCCGTCGGTCTGACCTCGAGGAGTCATTTGACAGCATATTGCTTTTATTTCCTTCTTGGGCCCTTGTCCCAGCGTGCTGTCTCACATGTCCTCTGTCAGACAGCGAAGTCTCCATGCTTCCTCTGTCTTTTCGCTCGTGGTGCATTATTTATCGCTTCCTAGCCGGTGCATATTCTCATTCTTCATGCGTTCTTCAGCCGTGGTGAAGGTTCAAACAGAATGAGTGTTTTACACTTTCCCCAGGGTGGCGCTTCCTTGTGTCTGGACGAAGGTATCAGACTTGATTTGTCTTGTGAGGATCCACTAGTGTTGAAGTGGAAATCTGGGCATCCAAAGTTTGTCAAGGGCCTTCACCATAACATGTCTGGGGCGAAGGAAGATGAATTTGGCTTTAATTGCCTGCAATTTTGACGCCAGAGGTGGCGGACGTTTGACTAAGCTATTTTTATTGAATTTGAAGGAAACTCTCCCATCCGCTAAGCCATGTAATGCCTACATTTTGCGACCACCGGCAAAACCGGCGCCTCGATTTCCAGAACAACCACCGTCACCAGCACCACCTCCCTCCCGACCGGTTTATCCGATGTACCGTGGAGAGGTGCCGACATGTCCTGCTTACCGTGAGGCGCCTCGACCGCCAGATCATCCACCGCCACCACCGCCGATACCCTCCTACCGACCGGGTTATCAAATGAACCGTAAGGCGGCGCCGATACCACAGGTGCCCAAACGTTCGACTGCAAATATTTGGGACCAGCAGTTCACCTTCCCCCCTGAGTCCACTTTTCCGCCACCGCCGCCTTTTTACACTGGGCCGAGGACCTACGTGCGCTGTCGTAAGTTTGTGTTTCTCTCTGGTCACAGCTCTTTTGTTTTGTACTTTTTGCCCTTTCCCCTCCCCCCCCCCAAAAAAAAACATTTTATTTTGAGACTGGTGCTACTTTTCACTCTCACTTAGGAAATCTGATGCTTCATAGGCATGCTTGGCGTTTAAAAGTACCCTTTGCTTTCGTATGATCGACTGGAGTTGGGTGTTAGTACGGCATTTTCCTATTGTCCGGAGGTAGTATTTGCTTTCGTGGTGGCCAAATCTTGCCTGTCACCTCTCGCCCCTACCGTGACTGCAGCAATGAGAGCAGTAATTTTGTATTAAAACATGAAAGACTCGAGATTCTGAAGCCTTAAATAATAATACCCCGTCTCTTTCCAGTCTTTTGTTTACCTTGTACTTGTCAGATGACCTATTTTTTTTGTAAAAGAAACGATGACTAAGATCTTCCCTCTCTTTTATAAGTTTACCGTCAAGATAACATTCTACTGAAAGTTAGGAGATAAATAATTATCATCAGCAGCAACAGTTTTCGAGTTGATATTGTCAACTGTTCCCCCTTCTATCAACAAAACCCCAAACCCTCTACAACACTTTCGTCATGATAACGATTACGTGGGATTTTTTTGCTATTCTCTTGGTTGTCCAGCTTCGCCAATCAGTTGTCCGTACTCGTCGAGTGTGTGTGCGCCCCAGGAGCACTGATTTGCCTCACCCGCGCGGCTGGGGCGCTGAGGTCCACATCTTGCCTGGTGTGCTCTGGGGGGGGGATGAGGGGAGTGAAGGGGGAAGGGGAGCAGGAGGGGGACGAGTGGTATGCTCAGTGACCGAACAGCTGACTCACGAGAATTTATTCGTTAATTCCAGTAATATCCTCGCTCCTGCATAAGGGTTATTTGACTCCTGACAATCTTTTTCGTAACTCAATTCGTTTGTTTACGAGGTGCGACAGGATATTTCTCTCTCAACTATGGGATTGACAACTGAGTGATTGGGGAGTTTTCGAAAGGTGAAGTTGCACCTTCTGTTTTGTTTCGTTAACGTGTTAACAGTGCCTTAAACTTCTACCTTTTATTTAGTAAAAAAAAGACAAATCCTTTAATTCTCTACTTTTCGATTTGAGAGGGAAAGAACCAGTCGGACACGTGTTCAGCCTTATTTTGTTGGAGTATTTCCGAAGAGACAAGAAGGCGTCGCGAGCAGACGAGAAGGTATGTGTCGTAGAGGGGGCTGAAGCCGTGAAGAGCGAGAGAGAGAGCGAGGCAGCTTCGTCAAGATTGGCCTGTCCAGACTGCGTTGTGGTGATGTTTGGGCGGAAAATGCCCACCCCACGTGGCCGTCGTGCAGTCGGAGGCGACGGCACCCACGTCAGTCAGGGCCGTTGTCGAGTTAGAGTTCATTTGGCGAACCAGTGCATCAGCATTGGTCCATTTCTGACTAGTTGCCGGCGTCCAGAAGAAGTGGACAGAAAATAGAAAAGACTTGGCTATGTCAGGCGACTCGATCATTGGCTCGCTCCCCAGCTTAGGGGAATTCATTTGAAGGGCGACAAAGTTGATCCACTTCTGAAAAGACCAAGTGCCAGCGACGGGGAGAAGTGGACAGTTGATAAGAATGTTAGCCGGTGGAGGTGGTGGCTGATGACGAGGCAAGAGGAAGCAGGCCAGACGCCACCGGAGGCGGAGCTTCACCACGAGAAGACTGTGCTGCCAGTCTGGTGGGATTGCAAAAAGAAATTCTCCACTTTGAACTTTTACCCGACAACCGCACGATTAGTTGAACCGTCTACGTCCAACAACACACCAATTCGGACAAGTCCTAGTGAGGCTTTTCTCTGCCCCGCGCATCTTCGGTCACTCGGTAAAAATTTTTGGATCTTGCGTTGCGATGACCTGACGCCTCCGTTGGGTTGCCCTGAGCAGCCTACGCCTTCAGACGGGCTTTTATTTCGACGCCCCGTTAAAGCAAAGCTAACGAGATGGTAAATCACAGGTGCCGCGGTTTTTTCTGACGACAGAGATCAGATATCTTGGAAATATTCATTCTTCCTTAGAATTCGCAACCACCCAGTTGTCAACCCAGTACTTTCGTGGACGAGGCCCGGTTTACATTTTTAGCCAAATCTTGGCTCATTTCAGTCAATTTCAGCATAGCAATCGCTTCAAACAGTCTTGCCAGTTGAAAAGATCAGATCAGATCAGCTCAAGTTGGGACGGCTTCAATTTTTGTCGCTTTGGATGAAGAAGTTGCATTTATTCCCGACTGAATACTCCGCGAAATGAGCCAGTCCAGTGGAGAAGGCAGTGAGGAAGAAAGAGGTGTGAGACGACGAAACGTTGGAAATACAAAGTGCCTCGTCACTTCTTCCACTTCATATAAACTAGGAAAAACAAAAGCAAGCGGGGGGGGGGGCGAAAAAGCCACTCAGCCATTTGCGGTTGCTGAGACGACTTGTCGAGCAACTGAGAGGACTTCGTCGCCAACATCCGTCGCGTTCGGCTGAAATGTCCGACCAGAGGACCAAAAAGCGACTGAAACCCTTTTTTGCTCTGAACGCAACACGCCCGGAGGCGGGCGGGCAGCGACGTACCACTGTGATGTGTATGCGGGGCATTGTTTTACCGCAAAACAGCACCAAAACTAATTACAGCGTAAAATATTTGTCAATGCTAATGCTTTCAATACAAAAGTAGGCAAATTTGTGGACTTTTCTTTGTACACGTTTGTTTGAATATGAGGAATTTTGGAGTATTTATGGAGTGAAGTGTTTCTCCTCCCCATCCCCCCCCCCCACCCAATTTGGTCGAAATTGTCTCGATTTAGTGGTTCACACGGGCGAAAAGGCCTCGAGTGTGGGCGGTTAATCCCTTCCTCAATTTTAGTTTTATGAACTTTTTTTCCTCTTCACTTGACCGAGGCGCGTTGAAAGTTGATTGTGGGCTGGCGGGTCAAAGGGGAACCCCATCGACCAACCAACTGTGTGGGAGGCTGTTTTATGAACTTGGCGTCGCCCTAATTGCCCCTTCCCCTTCTTCTTTTTCTTACCAGGCTTTGACCAGTGATTAGACGCCAATGCCACGGACTCCTCCTCCTCCCTCGGCACCACCAGAAGCGTCTCTTCCCTCTCCTCCGCCGCCATGTCGCCTTCCCTGCTGTCGAACGAGCTTACCAAAATCTTCCCCTCCTCCTCTATTGTCGCTCTACAAGCATTAGTGATCGCTGTCACCCGAGGATAGAATCAAAAGAAGACCAAGTGGAAAGTGCCTTTCTTTTTACCAAGAAGTACATTTTCACTCCCCTGGTGTCCCCGCCTTCGTTGATGTTCATGTTGCTCTCCTTGTTGAATACTTTGTTACACATTTCCTATTTTCCATCTTGATTACTTATCAACTGCCAAATGACGTAAATGCCAGCTTTTACACGAGGTAGACGATGTACCGCCACCTACACTCCAGTGCTCTAAATAGGCCAACAATGAGTGAAGTCTTTGCCGGGTTTTTACCCTCCTCCGCGTCTTCTCGAGGCGCAGATTCACCGAGTCATCAGTCACTCTCCACATACACCCAGACACACAAACCCACGCGCCCACAGTGTTACGCGTCAAGGCCGTCTGCGACGGTGTGGATGAGGTGGCCTCTGGTGAACTGCCCGACGTGTCCCTCACGTAGTCTCCCAGTCACTCGGTCGGGTGTGTCAAGTTTCCTTGTCTCAGTGGCAGGGTGGAGCAGTGATGGCGGCACGTGCCACGCTCCTGTCGCCTCTCCACTTCACATAGGCGCGAGTGAGGAATTCCTCTACCAAGTGTAAATGCCATTCGGTTTTATGCAAGGCTGAGAGCATGGATTCGTGGGTGGAATGCCTTACCACCTCACTTGAGGCCACCTTGCGCGATTCACCCCCTCGAGATGCAGCGTAAAACGCATGTGTGAGGCTTTTTGAAGCCACCAAGTTAGATTTGACTGGATTTTGACGCCGGAAAATGCGTTAATACCGACTTGTTGGTGGTTTGGGTTTCTGCACTCAATTCCTTACCCGTTCTGCCCTCTCCCCATTGAGTTCGCAGCGTTCGTTCGCCTGTTAACTTCGTTCCTTTTGTTTAAAACATCCACATACCTTGGAACTGTCTGAATTTTAGTTTATGACTGGAAGACAGTCGAGGAGGAGTTTTCCCCCATTCAGAGTCTGAAAGCACGACCAAAGGTAAGTTCAGTTAGGCATATTTACTGGTGACTTCCCTCGCCTCTGCACCTCGGTGAGGAACGCAGCCTCCCCGTATACCAGACACTTTGATGTGTGTATTTTAGCGCTAAGTGGAAGTTGGTGGCACAGGTAGGCCACGAAACACGTTGTGATGTTGGAAGGGAAGAGGGAGAAGGCGACGAGGAGGCACCAGCACTGGTTGCCTCGAGGGCTGAAGGAGGGGAGAGGATGGAGAAAGGTGAAGAAATTGGTAACAATGGCAAAGGCGAAGAAGGTGCTGACAAATGTTTAGGCGGAGGAGGCAGTAGCCTTGTGTGTAGGCGGATAAACTGTAGGGAAACTGGTACGATGTAAACATTGGAGGTAAAAGTGACGTAAGCATTGACGGTGACAGGCCTCTCCACCCAACAAGGGTGTACACTCAGGGTGCCAATTGAATGACCATCGGTGTGACAAGCGACCTGGCATTCATGCGATCGTAATGCCTTAATTTGGGTAGACGTTAGAAGGAACCGCGCAAGTGACTTTGTCTCCGTAACTTTTTATTATTAGCCTTTTGGAGAGGTTGACGGGTGTATCGAAAGTCCACTGCATCAAGAAAAGTGGGATTTTTGGGGTTAAAGTTGTCCTCGTTTGGAAAAAAGAGGGACAAAGGCGAGAATTCATCCACGGATTTGCGTTGATTCTAGCAGACGCCGTATTGAATTGATAAGGTTGAATATTGTGACGGAACTTGTCAATATTTTAGAATGCAAGTTGCCAAGGGGAAAAGAGAGAAAGAAATTGAGAAATTTGGCACTAGTAAAATTCAGCAAAACCCAGTTAGTTGAGATTGTTTAGTGGCACACATTTTTTGTGTTTTACGCCCTAATGCAAAATGGCGGTTTTTTTCTTCTCCGTCTAAAGATCAAGCTGGAAATAGGATTGATTAAGGAGTTGAAGAATATTATAACCACCTGTTCACTTGTGCCCTATGATTCGGGCTGTTAGAGATTGAAAAATGAAAAGATGGATTGACCGATTTATAAATTCACGAAAGAGTAAGTGGAGGGATATATTACATTCCCTGAAGGTGAAACTTGGAAAACGGATTATAAATCGTTTTCAGCCTCAATTACCGTTTGTGGAAGAAAGCCAAAATTTTACGATTTAGAAACCTATGGTAGATACGAAGAACGGTGGCACAGACAAGATTAGTTAGGTTCAGCCACGTCTGAGGAAATAGCAGAGAAATCGTAATTTTACTGTGCATAATTTTTAACGAGAACTCTGGATAAATTGGTTCAAAATTTAAGTTAATTTTCCATACAATTAAGAGCGCCATCGTAATACTAAAAAGTTAGGGATATGATAGCGGGCAAGAGTGAGTTGTTATCCACAAAATCTAACGCAAATTATTTAACGTAATTACTCAGGGTTTTGAGGTCAGAGTAGCTCATTTGTCCAATTGGGAATTTGGCCTTTGTGCACAGTGTCTGTTTCATCGTTGGTAAACTCTAGAAATGGTACGGATGAAGTATTGGAAACTTTTTTGCCACTTAACGCTAATATTTCATGCTCCAACTTTCGGCGGCCGTCTTGTCCGCTTTTAATGTTCTCCACCTATTTTAACGGAACTTTTTGGTTATAGGTTTCTTTACAGCATTGTGGTTTAGAATTGCTTTATTTTATTACTTAATTATTTATTTCTCACAGGCGTAATGTGCTAAAGTTTATTTTTCTTCTATTTTGGCGAGCCCCACGTCCTGTACAGATGTATTTCCATAATACAAGTTTATACGACTCCCAAAGCTCACTGTCTCACCAGAATCTGACGCCTTTTAGGTTGGTGATAAGCGCCATCCAAAAATGCAGTCAAATGTAAATTTGGCTAGCTATCTCGTCACAAAAAATGCTTGGAAAGGAAGGTTCGTTTTTGTTCATGTGTTTTAAGCCGCTGTTTTTTATTTATAAAGTTCACGTAATCGCGTTTATATATGGTCTGCGATACATATATTTATAAAAGCAGTGTATTCCTTCTTAAAGCCGGCGTTACTAACTCTTTTAGCACTAGCAAAGTCAGCGAATGGTCTAGCTCAACATTCAGGTTCTTCAAACACCTAACTCTTTCATTAATCCTTTATACACGCTGCTAGTTTTCTTGGTAGCATGCACCAAAATTTTCGCCCTTTTTTCCTGAAAAAAAAAGGCCCCGGTTTTTCTTTTTAGTTACAAAAGAAATTCTGTCAGTGGGAAACACAGGGAGTAACACCGTACCGAAAAGACAACCTTCGTGTGTAACAAATCAGGTTAAGTCTTTCTAACATTTCTCAAGCTCATTTTGAGTACTCCATTTTTTAATTTATCTTAATTGCTAAATTTACGCAAACTTAGACTCTAACTGAAAAAAACTCTTGCAGTAGTTGTGGTCAATCAAAGATATGAACCTTCTCTCTTTCTAGTGGCTCTACCAAGAAATTTTCGTTGCTCGTCCGGACAATGGAGCTGCCAAGGCCGGAATTTAACCAACAGCAGAAGTTCATTCTAATTGCTGGAGGTCCTGGTGGACGCAAAAGATATGTCCTTCGTGTCGAGTACCGACGTGATATTTCTAACCGATTTGCTGGTCAGTAGTTGAAAAAAGTGCTTTACAATGTTGATTTCCCTCAGCGTATTTTAGTTCCTGTATTCCCAATCCTTCAATATGTACCGCTCTTCCTCGAACTTTGAAAAAAAATCTGAAAAGTCCCTCCCATTTCATTTCTTAGGTATCACTACTAATACTATCCAGAAGACTGTTTTCATATGACCCTTGGATTCATTCTAAACTCCTTTTGACGCACTTGCTTCCATCTCACAGGGCCAAGAGGCCTCGAACCCGGTTATATACACTAATTGACTGAATCGAATAAACTTAATACTGTGAAGTGTGACGTTCAAAACCCAGTTTAAACATTATTACGATGATTATTTCCTTTTCCTTTTCCTGTAGAGGTTTCGAAGCTTGTTTGCTGAAAAGTCGCGACCTAACTTGGTGAGTTGAGACCGATCATTAGTTCCTTTTTTCTTCTATATACAATAATTATTTTAATTTTGCCATTTATTTTCTCTGCTCCTGGCTCTAAAATGTTGTTTTACCCTAATTACTGTTTACTCGCTTCCCATCGTCCGCATTAACATGCTTGTAATATTTTTATTTAATCTCTGTGTGTTTTGGGGTTTATTTATGAAATCACCCATTTTTCGATGGGTGTCAAGCCCTCTACCCTGGATTAAGACATACGGGTTAAGAAAATTGTCCCAAATTTTATCTGCACTCGACTCTGCAATTATCATTACCTCCTTTTCGGTCTTGACAGTTTTTGAAAAGGCAGGAGAGGGTGGGTGGAGTATCTGTCCCTCCGCCATCTAGATTCACACCTCAATGTTTGTTGAGTTTTAATAAGCACTATCTAACATCCGCCATTATTTCGTCGTTTCGGTAATATCGCTGGAGCCTCCTCTCATCCATTGTTGCGGTAGTTGTGTGCGCACCTCCCAACGAGGTGGCCTTTGACTTTGACTAGTCAGTTAAACTGGAATCGTTTTTCCCCTTGACTTGGCTTCGCTTGCTGACGAGTGTGGGGTGAAGGGGAAAAGTGGCATGATATGCCTCTCACAACCTTGTTCCATGCCTGGTAAATTAATTTTAATGGTCAGCGTTGACCTGACCAGTTTCGACGAATTTCGTCTCTGCGTTTGCATGCACACTGAGCCTTATGTTTCATTCTCCCGGAGTTGGACGAAATCATTTCCGGTTGACCCAAATTTCCACATAAATTTTGTCTGAATCACAGCCATTTCCGTCTTAACGTTTCTCGAAAGCTGCAAACTGTCGATTCGAAATTTCTGGCAATTCAACATAGGGCTGTATCATTTGCTCCTTCTCATTGTTTACAGAAAGTTTCGCGGTAAAAATCACCTGGTCGGAGAGGGAGAAGCCAGTTTTCATTGAAATCACGCCAATATCAGTGGACCAAATAGATCAGGCTACGGGAAAGACGCGCCCGGGTTGCCTGCTACACCTTACCGCGACATTCGCTACCTTGCCCCGGTAAACTATCATTTCCAACACCCGTAATATCATGCCTACTCACAAATTTATTAAGTAGCGCTAAATATACCAGGGCATTTGCACTTTTGAGTTAATCATCGTTTTTCATTATAGGTTACTGCGTCTCACCGGTGGTTTTGCGGGTTATTATGCTGGGAGCCACGAAAGGATCGTAGGTCCACGTTAAAGAGTCCCCAACCTTTTAACTTTTTCCAATGTAGCAGCCTTTTCAAGTGCTCCGACCCTACTGCTCTGATTTGAATGCTGCAGTAGAGCAGCCGCCCTTTTATTTGGGCATCACTGTCGCCCGATCTCCCTCTCCTCCTTAACCCCTTGTACTGGTGTCGTGAAACACGCCTGGGTTCGATGGCGACCGTAGGTTCCAGATCTCTTACCATCCATTCCCCTTTTTCTAGAGCAGAGAAAATATGATATATAACGCAGAATTTGTGGTACAAAAGGTCGCACCCTATCGTCATGGCGGATCAGATAATACATTGCCAATTTCAAGAACTCTCTGTCTTACCGAGTGTCTTCTTGTCGAAACTGAGACCCACTTTCCTATCGGCCGATAACGCTCAGCCACTGTCCAAGTAAGTAACAACTTCTCCTCTTGACAGTCATTTTTTTTCCTCGCCTTTCAATATGCCCTACTGCTAACTTAGACTGGCATACGCCTATACTTTCCGAAGTGCGACTGAGTAGTTCGTTTTGAGTGCCTGTTTGGGAGTACTTTGAAGACTTTCATGAAACGCAACAGCGTGACTCTTGTCGAGTCTCCATAGTCTTCACAGCGCCTTATGGGGCTCGGAGCGTCTGTACTTTCATAGTACCAAGTTTTCGAGCCGTAAAGGGAGAAGCGAGGTTGCTGAGTAGTTCGCGGGCGGAGGAATCCTTTGCCTCACACCGACGCGCGTTGGACTTTTCGCGGCTGCTGTCATCACTTTCCTCCACTCCTCTTTGTTTTGCCCCTTAGTATTCGCCCTAATTCGGTCACGGCGGGAGCCACAACGCTGAGCCATTGAGTACACGAATGGAAGATGCACACCTACTATTTCTTACCAACAGCGTGGTTGCCAAAATCCTCCTCTGTCCAGGCAATTTTGCCCATTATTCTATACTGATTGGCACCAGTTATTGCGATGACCTTCGTCAGAAGGCATTGTGACATGAGATTAAAAATTTATTTTGGCCCCCAGTCAGGCAAACTATGGAGCTTTTAGGGCGGGGCGTTGGGCCACTCGGAGAACTGAAAGCCTCTAAAATCAACGCTTTTTCTTCGCCTTAATCCACGTGCCATTAATTTCTCAGTAGTAATTACATGCGCCGTGACTCTAC
Organism: Dipylidium caninum; assembly: GCA_017562135.1. NCBI lineage: Eukaryota > Metazoa > Platyhelminthes > Cestoda > Cyclophyllidea > Dipylidiidae > Dipylidium > Dipylidium caninum. The sequence goes on from QEYB01001048.1 coordinate 25,644, forward strand.
GAATTTCCAGTCTCGCTTTGTTTCGGAGCCGCGGATTTAGGCAGATAAGGCGTCCAGACCAGATTCTCCTTCCATCTACGACCTCGCTGGCATGCGAGATTAGGGGTGGGAGAGAGGAGAGAATCGGCTGTAATACGTTTGAAAAAAAAGTACGCCAACTTGCCACTTAACAGGGAAGCAGCCTTATCGGTAATTAGGGTGTTCTAAATCTCGCCTTAGAAACGTTGACGTCGCGGTTGTTGACACGCCACGAGGACCGTTTGTGTGCGATGTCCACCAGACATTTTGCCAAGAAAGGCCGTCGTGTCCGCAGTTGTTGCACCTCGTCCACTCACACGCCTAGGTTTGCGGTTTGCTGTCCCCCCGAGGTGGTATCTTCCCCTTCCCCGCCAGCCCCAAGTAGTTCATTTTTCAACGATTGTGGCCTTCGGTGGGCAGTTGGGAGGACACCCATTCTTGCGTGTGGCTTGGCTGTCAGAATGTTGTCGGAGTTTGACAAACTCCTTCCCCACCGTGTGTGTAGCCTTCTTCCTGAACCGTAGAGAAATCACATCAATGCCCTGTCTTTTTCTGAATCCCACCCTCTTTCGACTCCGCACCACAGGTGATTCCCTCCTCTGCTCCATTTTTGGACGAGTTCGGGCCAAGCGCAACCAATGGTTCTGTGTTCGCTTCCACCAATTCCAATCGCCATTCTTCGTGTGCAGCCCACCCCCGTCCGTCCTCGGAAGGAGGTCGAGTCCATGCACCTCTGTTATGCGTCAGCACCAAAGTAGGGGGCTTTCCCTCTCCACCATGCCAACGCCCTGCCAGTCCTCGTGCACAGTAAAACTCTCTGTCTGTAGAAAGAGACCCCAATTCTGGGGGTTGTCCACCGATTCAACGCCAATGTCGCCTACAGCGGCCTTCGTTCATGCCGTCAGTCAAAGCATGTGAGTGGCGTTACTGCCTTCCCCTTCGACTGCGACCACTTGTGACATTGCTTTTTCCCCCGCTCCCATCAGGGCTCTTTAACCGAAAAAGAGAAAGACTGATCAAGACGCTTCATCGTTCTCCTCACCCGCTTCCCCAACACCCCAGCGTGTCCTTCTCCCGACCTCGACTGTCTCGGTCAGAGTCTCTCCGATCAGAGATTGAGGCTCCAATTTGGAGGAAGCGAAGATTCCATGCATTCGACGCTCGTCGCTCCAAGGCGGGCGGTATCGCGGCCTTCACCCAACTGGCTGCGGTCACGTGGATAGCGCGCTTCCTGCCTCCCGCCCCTGACCCCCAGATGTCTCGTCTCGCTCTCCTTTGCACCCCCTCAACTCCCCTTCCACTTCTAATTTGTCCTTAACACCCTGTCAGCTTTTTGTGCTATCCAGAGTGAGGGAGAATTTGGGCAGAGCAGTGGTCCGCACTGCCCAGACGACGACTCGCTGACGCATTCGGTGATCGACGCGGTCAACACCCTGATGCAACCCATGCACGAGGCGCCGGACCTGAGCAGAACAACTCAACAAGGCCTCCATCATGTCGAGTCTTTTATGCCAATCTGTCAAACCCTCTTCACCCCTCCACGCGTGAGTCTGCGCTCGTCCGCACCTCCTCCCTTCCACCTCCCCCCCCCGCCTCCGCCACCGCCCGGTCCAGTCCACCCGAGCTCGGTTTTTTTTCTGTCTTTCTAAAGCTAACGCGTCGCGTCTTTGCGGTTGTCGCGCCTGAATGCCCAAAACCCTTCTCCTCGCTTGACGGAATGGTTGCGGGAGCCGAGCTAGCGACTTTGTCCCGAATCGCCTTTTAGCCCACTTGAAAAAATTTTCCGTGTGCTTTTCGCTGCCATTATGGCCGTTAATTGCGTCTGTAAAGGAAATAAATTGCCTCTTCCATGGCGCTGTCATCTGTGCACCATGCTTCGCCCATCACAGCTCGGGATGGCGCTTCCTTGTTCATTCTCCGGTCTCCTTCGACTCTTCACCTTCGCCCTTTGCCTGCCCTACTCGGAGACGCGGAGGGCGTGTTCGGGCCCTTCTGGCTTTTGTCGCCTCCCGTGGTCGCGCTCTCTTTTCTCTTCTCGGCGTCTCTTTCTCTGCTCTGTTTCCGTTTCCCATCCTCTCGCCGTCTATCACCTCCTGTACACCGGTGTAAACCTCTCCCGAACCTCCTTTTCCTCTCCCTCTCTCCCTTCCCTTTTCTCAGTCTGTGGCCTAGGGAGTCGAGAATCGTTTTCTGTTCCGGGCCCACTTTTTGCGCGTCATGTGCTGGTTCGATGTTTACACGACACCGTTTTGTTTTAAAAAAATCACGAAACTGTGTGCCACTTGACTCTCCTCCTCCTCTATTCCTGCGTTTTGTCGCCTCGCCTTTCGTCGCGTTGTCATGCAACTATTGTGCATCGCATTTAGTGCGAAAAGTTCTAAGGTTATTGCAAGAAGAAGTGAGAGTTGCCTTTTTCCCCTTCTTTCTTCCTCAACGGAGGACACATTCTGCAGGTCGAAACTTTTTTTCGACATTGGACTGCTTCGCGATCTCGTATGGCATGCTAACCCACCATGAAAGTGGTCGACTCGCCCCTTTTAGATTCTTTCCGTCTTTTTTGACGCTCCCTCTCCGCCCCCCCCTCCCCATCCACGCGCCCCTGACGACTGTTCGGTAAGCACGACTAAGACATGGCGGGCTCTTTCCCTGGCCCCCTCCAAAGCCAGTGCATTCGAGGTCCGCTTTCGGCTATCTGCCTTTCTTGTGCGCCAGCACCCAAGTTGGCCATAGTGAAGGCCAGACTCGTAATGCGTAACGCTGACGACGAGGCCTCGACGAACTCGTGCGCAGTTGCGCCAGATGGCGCTGGTTGAGGGCTCTCCTGCAACAACATCTCAATCGCCTGCTCGCCAGCACACCGACCCCCGAACCTCTTCTCAGTGAGCTGTCCTCGCTCCTCCCTCTCTTCCCCTCCCCCCCTCTCGAGGAGTGCGCCACCGTCTTAATTTTATAAACATACACAACCTCCAATTGGTAATTTTAAATAAAATTTTACTCATATGATTTATAACTAGCAATTAATATTTCCACGACGTCTTAGTGGGAAGTTAATCCGTTTTTGCACCTTGATTGTAATTTAGTTTCACTAACATTTCTTCAGAACATCCACACTCCTCCTCGACTCTAAAATAAACGGGAACCTGAAGCTATAGCGCGCCCAAGCGGTGTTAGGGAATGTTCGAAACGTTGATCCGGGTGAATAACATCTGAGTAGAAATCTCTCTTCT
>QEYB01001052.1:0-25777 GCA_017562135.1 Dipylidium caninum
AACTACATTAGACCTTGTGCCCCTTCATCCTGACGCTCGTTCCCTGGCGATCAGCGTCTATCCATTTGTGAATGAGCGAGCCCCTCCAACCGAGGTTGAATTGACCCTTTTCCTACAGTGGTGCGTTGGTTCGACAGACGTCGTTAGGCACGCGGAGCGAACCAGCTAACGACGCTGCCACTAATCGCGGCTTAACTGCCGGTTCAGCGTATTATACGGAGGGCACACATAAGCATAAGAGTGAAACGGCAGTTAAGCCGCGATTAGTGGCAGCCGTACGCGTTTTCGCCGTTGATCGAGGCTCCGCCCCAAGTGGCTCCAGAGAGCTTGATGGACGCGTCTAGACACGCTACGTGGAATCGCTGCAAAGTCATCACGAAACTGTTGTGCACTAATTCCGGGCCAACTGGTAGACAGTAACGGTGCGTTAAAAAAACAGCTTCCTGTTTTGTTATTTAATCCTTGGCAAGTGAATCTCCAAAGTGCCTAGTTTGGATGCGTGACCCACAACGTGGCCTCCAGTCCGTCTGTACAGTTGATTCGTTGCCAAACCAAAAAAAGAATGCAAATCAAGTGAACAACCGCGTTTTCAGATTGGTTAAGGCCAGTAACTCCCGTGGCGGTGGCAAGCGCCCAGATAACGAAGCTGCTTTCAGAAATTATTGGTCTCAGTATAAAGACGACTTTCTCTACCCCAAGGTGAAACTCGGCAGTGATTGTGGGTGGAAATCTTCGGCACTCGGTGTAATGGACGTTGAGGCTGAATCTTGTTCCTTGACTCCTGTGCCTCAGTGGCCTGTGGAATGAGCTAATTTCGCAGGCATTCGGGGACAGAATGTAGGAAGACAAGATCTGATAATTAATAAGTAATGGCGTGCAGAATCTTAACGCTTCCGTTGAAGCTTTTTTACAGTTGGCGACTGCACTAATTATCCATTTGCACGCTTGGAAAGCATAAAATCCATTGACATCGGGCAGCCTTTGGTCCGGAGGTCCTTGTTGACATCTGCATCTACAAATCCTTTTCCGAAGTTTGGGGGTTGGGGGTTGGGGGGGGGGAGGAAGGGAGGAAGGGAGGAGAAGGAGAGGACGTGGGGTGAGGGATAGGAGATCTTGTAGTGTGAGGTGCCTGACGACCTCAGGTGACATGTGAAGTGCACTTCTCATGATATCACAACAACCGAAGTGACTTCGGTGGATGGGAGGGCATCTGAAGGTAAGCAGAACACTGCATTTCTAGTGAAGGGGCAAGGAAAAATACGCGCGGAAGGTGCTTCAGATGCCCACTAATCGTGCTAGGACTAAAGGGTAGAATAAGCATAGTCCCTCAGGAGGGATATTATTTTGTTGGACTGGAACAAGGGAAGACAGATCCATGTGTGCTAACGTGTGGTTAAGAGGGACAAAGTCTTCGAGAACGATGCACATTGCGATTTGTTGGCTTGCCTTGAACCCTATGTTGGATACTATGAACGGAATATTGGAATATAGGTAAGAAAACAAAAGCGCTATGTTTCCACATTATTTACTATATTCGTCGAATGGTTTCCATCAGAGCTTACCAATCTCTTGCCAACGAGTTGAAAGAAATCCATATGTGAATTTTCGGAAAGTCCAAGTTTGAATTTTAATTGAGGCATTAAAGTCTTTTGGAATGTCGCTTTTTTATTGTTGCATTTTCCTTACAATAAGGATTTTTCGGAAAAGGCAATAATCGCATGAATGCGGCGGATGTGTGTAAGTCATATTGCTGGGCATTTAAATTTCGGACAGCAGCTGAAACAAGATCTGGTCATCGCGGCGAAATTGAGCAACGCTGGTAGTTTCCATTCATGACTTCTTCACTTGTCTGAACTTCAGTCTCACGACAACAGAACGTCCGCCGTTGTTATTGTTTCGACTGGTTGTAGAAGGATAATGGAGTAGCTCTTGAGCATTCCACCCTGTGGTAACGAAACGGACGTGTATTCTTGAAAAGTCCATTTGCCTTGTTCGTTTTTGTTATTCAACACCGCTTTTCAGTAGAAGTGATGATTTGGTGCACAAAGATACGTACTGGCAGTTAGTCGAGCATTTGCAGTAGCTTCAGTTCGTGCGGCAAACAAATTGACTCCAGTACGTAACTCATTAATTTATGTTAGGCAGAATGCTTTAACGCAGCCCTACGAATGGTATGTTCCTACTTATTTTGAATTCGAGTGCACGAAATGGTGGCGTGCGAATCGGATTCACAAGATTCTGATAACCTTCCTCGTATTTCATTGACGACAATTTTCAGGGGAGAAAGTAAATACACGATAACAGAAGTTCAACCTGTTTTTGTGAGTGTGTGCTCCTTGTGCCTGCTTTTCACAAATCTCCTGCCCTATACATCCGATCCCTCCCCGAAAAAGAACTTCATCTCACCATTCGTTCTCATTTTCATTCGTATTGTGGTTTTTTTCTGCATCATTGTGGAAAACGCATTAGAGAACGCCGCTGTACCTCCACGCTTCCCTCAGCTGCCCGGGATCACATCACCGATTTCAACTTTCTCTCGCATTGAACAGCAGGACCTCTGACCCATGTTGGTCGCAACTGACACTTTCTTCCTCCGACTTAAAACCACACGTTGTAGTGCACGAAATGGAATGTGCATTGTTTATTCTCGACTTCAAAAGTTTTCACGGTTTGAACTTAGCCACTGAGAAGGCGTTTCACTTGCGGCTGTAGACTCGAAGTTAGCAATATAAGGTCAGGGAATTAAAAATGATAACTGCGCACATGAATTAGGCTTAAATCTTTTCCCGCAATGTCATACCAACTTTGTTTTCTTGTACGCGCACGACACACGTGTGCTCCTCCTCTCGCCACCTTTCCCCTGACGGCATATGATGACTGAGGCCCTGGCGCTACAACCGCGACTGCGGTGTCAACCTTCCGATTAGGATGAAGAAGTAGAGGTTTGTGAGGACTTACTTTGGTGAGCCATTGCCAACGTAAAAAGCTGCGGGTAGAAGGAGTTATGGCTTGTGATTCCACCTTAAATCAGTACCTTTCAGAACATTGCATAACGGTATAGTAGGCAAAAGTCGCAGCCGGATTACTGACACTAAACACAGGTGCAAAAGCGGTATGCCGAAGGGCATCCTCCTTTCAACGACCATGCTCAACATTACCCCTCCGCAACAGTCTCCTTCCACCAGTAATTTGAATGCTCCTACCGCATGAAGAAGACGCAACCATCCCCATTAGCATTTATCAAGCGGACTAGGAAGATTTTCTGTTGATGTAGGAAGCTGTCATCTCCATTTTATTTCATATTTGACACACAAGCCTTGTTACTCTACAGAGTCTCCTGAGGCTTGACAGTCTTCCGTGTCAGATAAATCACTTAATTTTCTTTGCAGGAGGAATTGCGTATTGCCAAATCAATGCCCATTGAAATGGCCTTTTTATCAAATTTCTTTGTTTGGGCATGTAGAGAGTTGCGGCTTGATTCAACTATCACCGGCGTTCCCCTGCTGATCACTGAGACCCGGTTCGTTCTTTTGTCATACTGGAACACACCTAAGACCCGGAAGGCCAGAATATTGTAGCCTTCACCATCGACCATTCTATAGGGGTTGGATTGACACAGTTACGCATCGCTCTGGCGACCGAACCTTACCTCTCCTTACCGCCAACGAATTCTAAGTAATTAAGGGAAATATGATCCATCCTCACATAAATCTCGAAGTTCCCCTTTGCAATTATCATTCGGCGCACCTCATGCTCGACTCCGACCGGCTAATATCAACTCTCCACACCCGCCTGGATCTGACCGATTGTATTTCCAGACCTTTGAGAGCCTCCTGCGTTATATATCTGGCAATCCTCATCACGTCACTGTACAAATAGACGACACCGGTGACTAGCAGTAGTCTCAATTACGGCGAACATTGTGTGACTGGATTGGCGATTATGATGCGAAACACAAGCAAGCGCTAGTAACCTATATGTTTTTGTACGAAAGTAACATGAGTGGGTCTAAATCTTTCGGTGAAGAATAAAAACAGCCAAACACGCCTCTCAGATTGGAGAGGGGAGCGAACAAGAGGAGAATCCAGTAGTTCGGCAGTCTCATGAACACCCAGGCCACCGGGGAATATCCTACAATATTTGCCTTATATATCCTCTCATCGCAGGGAACGATTCCCAAAAACGAAGTCAAGTCCTGCCGGCGCAGCTCCAAAACTAGTAATAGCACTCGATTTCCTACTTCTTGGCTATTGTGCACACAAACTTGAGCTCACATACTCAGCCGACTGTGGCACTCAGGTAGTAAGGGCGACACAAGTAGGGTTAGCAAAAGCCAGGGAAAGGGCGTTCAAGTCGAACAAAAAACAGTGTGGGGGACATCGGAGACGAAGGTGCCATGGGGGAGGGAGACAGTGCTTCAGGCGGAAGAACAGGGACACAATGAACAACCGACAGGTACACCAGCTTCTTCGTTCTCTACCTCCTACTTCCTTCTTATGTGCTTCACCCGTAGGCGGAAGGGAATGAACTGCAAAACGCGAAGTTGTAGCACTCTTCAGTGTACCGTCATTGGCATGCTGAAACAAGGGAACTTCACTTGACTGGTGGTGACATCGCCTCCCGAAGGTGCTTTCGATTCCTTTCGCTTCTCTCTCACGACCCACCAAATATGCGTCACATTGGGGTCGTGATGCCTGTAAGAAGGTGTTCTGAGGCAACATCGGGCAGATATTCGTCGCTACCGACTGTCGAAATTGATACTGCACAGGTTGCATTCACGCGAAAATTCCCCTGAAAGAAGTTCTACATGAGACACATTGAACATTACAACAGTGGCACTTCAACGCTCTTTTCCATTCGCCCTCACTCTCCAAACAATTCTGTCCCCTCTAACAACTAAGCTCCTCTCTCTCGACAAGCTTGTCCCTTCCCCCTGCAGCCACTGCAATTCGCCATGGGCGAGCGAAGGGGAATGCAATCCACCATTTTCGTGGTAGCGAATTTGTGATTATTGGCTTGCTAAGAGCATACTGCCAGTAATCGTTGGGATTTCCTCCTATGGGACAAACTCTCAACCGAGGAGTTGGGGGTCCGTGGCGACTGGTGTGGAAGTCGCGATGCTGATGCGACGCAAACCGTCCATCATCTTCCCTCTTACCTCTAATCCTCGTCAAAAAGCCATTTGCACACCAGATTGATGAATTCGATATGCGGAGCAGATTATCAGAATGCCACTCGCTCCTGCATTATGAAACGTCAAATGCATTTTGGTGTGCATGTAACCCCACCCCATCCCATCCCACGTCATCCCACGCCACCCCAGCCCGCTCCCCTACGCCCTGCCCTTGTCACCTCTTCCCTTGCACCACAGTCCCTGCCCTATGTCCTCGGCGTGGTCACGGCGAAAATGCCTTAGCCAAGTTGGCAGGAGGAATGGAAGAGTATAGGACAGTTTGTGATGATGACGAACTGAGCTGCCACCGTTTTGCCATGAACGTGAAGCAAATTTATTGGCTACGAGATCCATTGGTTATTTGGACGGGGATGAGTTGGAATTTGTTAGCCTAGTTCACACGACAGGAGGCATTAGCTATAGCTAGAGCAAAGCCGTCCAGGATGGTTTGGAGAAACACATCTGTGTTAACTAACGGTAGTGATTCATCAGCTACTCCACTTATTTGGATAGTCCTTGCGTCGATTACAGAAATTTTCCTCATGTTTTCGTCGTACGTGAATACTCCAGTGTATTGGAAGTCCGTAATTTGAAGGCATTTTCATATAACGTGCTAAACAGGGGAAAATGCCATCAGTGCTATATTTGTTTAACCTTACTGTCCCGTATGCTCTCCGTGATGAAGACAATTATATTGGAGGCGAGTTCCACGTATGATTATCTCATATTCATAGTTGCCGGACTTAAATTGGCGTAATTGTGAGCTCCATTCAGCGTTTCTGATATCGGTCCACCAGTATCTCCTGCCTCTGAGATCTCTCATTGCAGTATTCATTATAGCTGCCCGCGTTAGATAAGATGCAATTCTCATCATGTCACTAGTTGGGTAGGCAAAGTTCCGCGGTTGACAGGGTTCTGAAATGCATAAATCTTAAGCGTCAACGATCCAGACTGTTAAAGCATATGGGGAACAAGCGGAGCATAGAGCAAGAGTGGTCGACCTGTAGGTGATTTCCTAGTGATATGGATTATCGGAAAATTTGCAGGTTTTTGAAAAAGAGAAGAAGGCGTTGACGCTGAATGGAGTTGCCACAGAGGTGAGGATGAGAATCATCCAGTAGGCCAACATTGTGGTCGGCATTCAAGCTACGTGGAAGGCAACTGGTACCCTCTACTTTTATACCTTCAAATGACTGTCATAAGCCATCTCTCCCCTAGACTCGTAACTAAAGCGCATGTCAAGTTGAGTGATGATATTGGCTATTGCCGAGGTTGTCAGAAACCAGCGTGGCAATTAACCAACCAGATATCAGTTAATTGTTCTGCACTCTCGCGGAGACTTGGGCTAACTCACGGGGTCCACCGACTGTTACCTACTTTGCATTCAGTCGCCTAGGCGCCACACACATAGGTACACGCAGCAATGGTTTAGGAAGATGTAAATCATAGTAGCAATGTTCACCATCCGTGGATTCACATAGACCTTTGCCGAAGTGACGCACCTTTTAACATCCAACCCAGTTGGAATGACGAATTACGCTCTCCTCAGCTCCGATAATCTGTAGTAAAGCAAAAGCACTAAGATGGCTTTGTCATGGCAAGGTATAGGGGTGTGCGTCGACATGTTGGGGCGAATTTAGTTATTGGGCCACGAAGATAATCCTTTTGCAAATTCTACACAAAATCCTACTGGCCATCACTGTGAGCATGTCTTCAGCCAGACAGCACCCTTGTCCACGCCAAGAGTTACCGTCCTATCGATGGTCATTCGCGTCGGTGAAACGACGTATTGGAGTCGGTGGCCATTGCCAGCTACTCAAGCAGTGTTGGTGGGGATCGGGGTTTCTGAGCTAATGTCAATGCAGAAGGCTGCAACAAGAAGAGATATTCTTGATGAACTTGCTGCGTCACCTCAATGCTGTGGAGCGAAGCAAAAGCAGGAACATTCTGATTTCTTATGGGGAAATTGTTGTCCAAGAGATGGTCGATGTTGGACCTACGTCAACGGAGCCTAACATACTGCAGAAGACTATTAGGCTAACGTATGATATGGATGCTACAGTCGCAAGCAAGAGCACAGCCGCGAGCGGTGGAAAAAAGTCTCGATTGGCCATAGTAAGTGTGGAGGAGGAGTAATGTACTAATTAGTGGTGAAGGCAGTTTGCGTGGTAAGCAAGGTCTCTCGGATGCCACCATGGATCCAAATGACGATACATTTGGAAGACAATATTAGTCGCGCTGATGAGCTAGAGAGCGAAATGATTTGCCGAAGTAAATACAATTTCGATGATCGTGCACATGCAGTGCTGTGGAGTTATGCCTGCTCCGTTCTTGACTTGAACAATTTCGCTACCCAAGGTGAATTTCTGGGCAATATTTCGGTGGAGAACATTTTCGTCACCTGGCGTAAATGGAAGCCGAGGCAGAATTATATATTTCAATACTGCAGACATTCACGGATAGAATGCCTGATTGCCATACGTTTGTTTCGTTGAAGCTACTAAGAGCCTTGTCATCGACTGTTAGTTTTTGAGTGAACACGCATAATGCAAGTGAATTGTGCAGTCCATTGGGATGCAGATGCAGCAGATGCCGTAGACTTACTGAGGTGGCAGGCGAAGGTGAGATGAAACTCTCCATAAATCCATTTTAGATGAATTAATGGGGCATTTGAAACCCTATCTTCTACCCTACATTTTTAAGAATTTCCCTCAGGACTTCTGACAAATGACTCAGTAATTTGAGTGTGAGCTTTAGTCAGGAAGATTTTTCAGATTAGATAGACACATGTCCAGAATGTATAGGTCACTTCATGCAATAAAGATGACTCAAGAGTGGATGTAGTGATCGTACCTAGGACGAAAATTTCATGTTATTTATCCAACAGACACATCAGGACGATAGGACCCCAAACGATGACTCGTCAGAAGCCCGCATTGGCCACATTCGTCATATCGAATTGCCGTTCTATGATGGCGAAAGAAGTGGGGATGGAGGAAGTAAAAGAAGAAGATTGTGCATGAAACAAAATGTGTCTCATATTGTTTCTGCCTTTACCAGTAAATCACTTCAGCCTGTTCCCAGGTGGCATTGGCACAGATAGTCCATGCATAACGCAATGTGGTAATGTACAAGGTGTTCTCTGACGACAGTGTCTGGAAAATCGGGGGTCAAGTCCCAGTGCGCAGATTGGATAGGGGATTTGGAGGTCAATATGATCCCCGGCGGGTTTGTGCTTGAATAATGAACTCTCCTCTTCACTCCTTAAAGTAGCCTTTAGCCAGCCACTTCGTAGTGACGCGGATATCGACTCAGTCTGAGTGATGAAAAACGGACCACAGAGCATTTAGGACATTATAAACACTTCCGACTTTGAGCCCCATACATTATGGCCAACCGTCTTGACCTTTTTAAGTTATCGCCGATTGATATTGAGAGTCGAAAATGGGAATTCAAGATTTTCGAATGACTCGTTACTTATATACTTGTTTTGTGCATTATTCAGTCCTCCAACTTCATATTTTTAACACCGTACTGATGGCATAACGATATTAGGCAGTCCTTTAATACTTTTTAACGCTACATCTTCACAACGCGACACTGACTTGCGAAAACAAGACATAATGCTATTCACTTTCCAATTATTATTGTTATTTACTGGCCACATGTCGTTCAACTTGTGTGCTTATGAAGACAGGAGAAGGGGTCGGATCTCCATAGAGGACGTGTGGCGCGTGGAGGTCAAAGATGTCAGTGACACCCGGTTAATTGCGGGCAATTAGGTCATGATCAGTAATGGCATCATGAGAGGATTCGTCTTCAACATCAAGTGCTTGCATTGTCCACCCTGCGGCGCCATTGACTTAGTTAGCTCACCATGTCTTAACTAAAATGGTCGTCTAGCCTTAATGTCACTCGCCTTGCGTCCTACCTTCTCCACCATCCACTCGCTCACACCACGCGCCTTCCTCACCTGGGCCGACACTCTCCGGGTACAACTGCTCTGGTGGAGTCGCGAATGTCGTAAAGTCGGGCGGTGGCTACCGACTGCTAACATACGCTTCTCCCCTCTCTTTTACTTCCTCCTCTTCCCCATCTTTGTGGAGATGCCTCGGACACACACACGACAGCTTCACTCTGAGCCCCGCCACCTAATCGCCTTTGATTCAAACGACAAGAATTAGACTGTTTCGGCATTAATTTTGGCTCCGTTGGCCGCTCTTCATGTACACACGAGTGCTGAGGTGAGGCTGCGCAGTTATGCCCCACCAGCCCAAGTGAGGTCTTGAAAAACCCTTCTTGTGGTCGCATCTTCGTCTGACTCAAATCAAACCCATCGTGCTCAATTCCTCCTCGTGTCTTTAATAGACGAGCCTGGTGTCAAAGGCCGTGGCAAGAGTTGCATAGGAAAAAGTAGCGTAAGAAGAGGACAGCATGAGGGGAACCGAAGTGAAGTCGCATCAGCAGCGTTGCCTGCTCATCGTCCATATATTTCACATCTCAGTTTCAACATGTAACTAACAACACTACTTCTTAAGCAGATTCTGACGACAAGGCATTCAATGTGATTAAAAATCCTGCCTCACCGAACTTGGTGACGACCTTTCTTAAGGAGGCCATCGCCCTTCCTTCCACACTTACTCCCTTTTTCTCTTCTTCACTTCGGTCTACTCTTCACTGATTCGGAGGATACAACAAGGCATTGCGAAATTGTAGTGCTATAACCGCTATTTGTGCTCTTCTTGCGTTCCACAGGTAGTTTTAGATTGAGGAGGGAGGATTCGACAAATTCCCAACTGATATGCATGCCTTGGAGCTCGGCGAAGGCGAGCACAGGTTGGTACAGTAGTGGGTGCGAGGAGATGGCGATCAGAGCATTTGAGAAGGCACTTTGACGCTGAAGAGACATGTACAGATTTTACGGAAATATGCGCCAAAGGTCATGAGACATTTCCCTATTTTTCACGAAGAAATCTCCGTGGCAAAGCGTTTTAACTTGACATTCGGGATGGTGACTATGTTTTCCTGTTATGTGTGCCAAATGAAAGGTTGCATTAGGCATATTTGGATCGCTTAACGGAGGTTAAAGTAAGTGCTGTTCATGCAACAGGCCACTCATTCTCCTAGTTGTGTCAACTGGCTGGCTGCTGAGACCCTCAGGTGGCAGTTGAGGTATCGCTCGTCTGCTTTGCGCCCAACCTACAATGCCTGCAGTTGGCAGAGGACTAAATGCTTGATAGTTGGAGGACTCCCTCCACTCTGAGGGCATTTACCTGCAGTTTGATCTTGAAAATTGGTGCCAGTTAGCTAAACATTTGATAGATGGAGGACTCTTTCCACTCCTACTGCATTTATCAACTCTGCCGGAAGATGAGGGACAGAGGTCAATCCGTGCGCCTTCAACAAGTGCACAGTCATTCAGACGGTCTGTGCGAGAGAACGGAACAATCAACTCTATTGGGGCATCGCCTCCACTAGCCTAACTGTTAAAGAGGCCATCGGATCGCCTTTCATCCCATGTTGAAGAACGGAGTAGCTACTCTGTGGCTTATATCCATCAGATTATACGACCATTGGGCATGCCTCGGTGATTGCTCAAATGACCCCTCATTCAACTGAAACTTCAATGTCAATGGGGGCGAGAGAGAATGGATTCAGGGGATTTGGGGTTTTTATCGCATATTGGACTATGAACGACATAGGTCTCAAAGTCTAGGCAACAGCCTCGCAAGGTCGGACCTCATACGTTGTTTGCTGCAACTGGTTAGTGGGGAAGTCTGCAACGACAGACGCAAGTCAAAATTGGAAAGGTGACATTGTCAAAGGGTGATATAACACCACTAAACTCACGCTTTCGTGCAATTTCATCTGCCTTTAGGCCATGTATAAATGACTTTACTTGGAAAAGTCCCGCAAAATAACAGACTCAGCTCCAAATGTCGGCTCGTTTGATGGCCTCTACCGTACCTTCCAAGGTTTCTGAAAATAACACACTTACACGGACGTGTTTGCTGGCTGACGCGGTCGTATTCTACGACTTTCGCAACTGTGTAGGTGTGAGTACTGACGAAAGGATCGCATTTTTCGTATTGCATCTAATCTCTAGCAGAATTACAATGAAGCCTACACCATTTTCGAGTTACATTTTAACAGGGTTTAGCATTGCAATACATTGTCTGACTAAGCTTCTGGATTGAGAATAAGGAAGTATACGGCGCAGGACACGATCTCAATGAGCAATTTGCCTTGTCAGAAGGAGATGCTGCCAACGGCTATTCTGCGGACTTGTAAGACTTACTAATGTGCCTCCTGTAGTGCGACTTAAGGAATTAAACTGAATGTTCACTGGCCCCGCGTTGTTCATACTTTCTCTACATTAAAAGAGCCTTGTGTTGAGAAGTGCCATATTACAAACACCTCACTCTCTGACGACGGCTCTGCGTGACCATTTCCAAAACGTGGCAGGAGGGGAAATGGGCGAGAATTGGTGTGAGTTGCCTTGACGGAAATAGCTCAACGTTGCAGTTGATTTCAGCTCCACGCAAATCTGTTCGGATCTGATAGATTCCCCCGTTTCTCACAAATAACGAGGCGTTTCGGATAAAGAAAGCCAGTATTTCACACAAATATACAGCTTTATTGCGATAGAGATGCCATAGAAATTCGGGGCCATTAAACGCTCGTTTGGGAAGGAGACATTTTAAACGAGTCGACAAGCGGCAATTGAAATGGACGAATTAAAGGCCAACACAACATTCCTTCGAATGCGCTCCATGAGATTTGTCAAAGACTTATCTTCAACTCTATCCAACACGCGGTAGTTCTCTGCCTTCAGTACGCAGACTTCACCCAATGATTCATTAACTCGAAATAGTCCTGTGAACTCAAATGCCTCGATGATGTAGGCGCCGCGGAGCACGGTGCTAGAGAAGAAAAGCATTAAAGGGCGTGAAATAGGCCTGTGTCAGGAAATATTACCTTTGTCCCTTTTGAGCAGACAAGATGAGGTCAAAGATAAGATGCTTTCCTATCACTGAAATTTTAAATTCCCGACCCTCCACATCAACGTGAAGCAGAGCGGTCCTCCAGGTGGAGTTCCCCAAATAGGCAACCAAATGTCGTGTTCTGGGTGTCGCCAATCAGCATGCTCCTGAAAGTCTCGTAGACCAAGTGCTTCGCAACTCTCATTATGTCATGGGACTCAGTGGCGATGGTCGATGGCTGACAAAGTGCTGGGTAACGAGAGAGAAATGCATCGTGTGAGAATCGTGTACAAGGAATTGGACGAGGCATCAGTGAGAGGATCGAGATAAAAGATTACTCATGGGTTCTCTGGAGGTGGTGACATAGAGTGTCGGGTGCGCCTCCCGCTTCCGGCTGGAGCATGCGCAGCCGGGTAGACAGGCTGCCACGAAGATTAACATTATGAAAACGTCTGCCTTCACAAGGGCTCTTCCAATCCTTCTCACTTAGATATAGACTTCGCGGAAAAGTGATTCGGTTCCTCTGGTTCGGGGTGGATGTGCTGGTGTGTGCTCACCTCGTGGCCCCTCGTAGGCACAGAGGAAACTACTTGAAGGACCAAAAACTGCTCCAAACACCCTTTTTTGACCTCCGAAACATGCTCCCAATTTTCTGCCATGTTTCATAATGTGGATGGAGCTTTGGTGTGGAGTTGAGGGAGAGTCCAATTGAGTCTACCGGTAGCGTCACTCAAGCTAAGCAGCCTGGTGTATCGCTCATAAATATCCTTCTCCAAATTTGTTTGTTATTGTGCTATCGTTTCACGGCCACTGTGGAATCAATGCCAATGACAAGCGCTTGAGAATTTACTCTCCTGCCATCAGTAAATCCAATGTAGACGGGAGAAATTAAACTGGAAAGGCCTTTAAGCGCAAAGCCATAGCATGGCGTTTGATGAAAGGATTTCCCATTTAATTTGGATTGACTCGTTCCTACTCCTACTCACCTCTCTCTATTGGAATAAAGGCATGAGCATATCGCTTGAGAGAATTAGCTTCTAAGATTTCGCTTGACCCTATTTGCCCTCGTGTGCTGGTATAATGCAATCGAGCTGTGATGGTGAATGTTTGCAGGACTTCATTAGTCGACAGTCGCAGACACGTCGCTTATTAACTAACTTGCATCTTCGAAGTACCCACTTTATCCCCCTTAGAACTACATTATCATCGGTCCTTCCCGTTAATTTTAATCTTTCACAGTCCAACTAGTAATTTACTTAGGCCATTTTTTGCTCTCGTACTCTCCGCGTCATCGTTTGTACTCAAGCTCGTATTTTTGCCCCAGAAAGCGATGCCGCCACAAATTGAGTCATTCTTCTTTAACAATCGGTACGAAAACTTAAAGTGTTGTGAAGGGAAAATTGACCGCTGAAAATGCTCTTTAGTTGACGATGTGCCGTACACGAGGTGTTCGAATTAATCATTTTTGAGTGCCCTTCTTGCACCACGACCAGAGGACGGGCGTAGGCCCCTTTCATTGGTCCGCCGTGTCAGGACGTGTTGGGTGTTGGGTTCGCAGCCACCTTGACCTCGTGGAGTGAGTTAATGCTTGAAAGGGGGGCTGAGGGCCCACAACACGAGGACGCTCCCATGGGTCCTCGATTCTGTCAGCCCTGGAGTCTATCAGTCGGACCGCAAGGCCTAGGATTTGTTTTTAAAGGAATACTCCAAAGCTGCTACGACCGTATCAAATGCTCTGATCGCCATCTCCTCGCACCCACTACTGTACTACTGGCTTTCTTTATCCGAAACGCCTCTTTATTTGTGAGAAACGGGGGAATCTATCAGATCCGAACAGATTTGCGTGGAGCTGAAATCAACTGCAACGTTGAGCTATTTCCGTCAAGGCAACTCACACCAATTCTCGCCCATTTCCCCTCCTGCCACGTTTTGGAAATGGTCACGCAGAGCCGTCGTCAGAGAGTGAGGTGTTTTGTAATATGGCACTTCTCAACACAAGGCTCTTTTAATGTAGAGAAAGTATGAACAACGCGGGCCAGTGAACATTCAGTTTAATTCCTTAAGTCGCACTACAGGAGGCACATTAGTAAGTCTTACAAGTCCGCAGAATAGCCGTTGGCAGCATCTCCTTCTGACAAGGCAAATTGCTCATTGAGATCGTGTCCTGCGCCGTATACTTCCTTATTCTCAATCCAGAAGCTTAGTCAGACAATGTATTGCAATGCTAAACCCTGTTAAAAATGTAACTCGAAAATGGTGTAGGCTTCATTGTAATTCTGCTAGAGATTAGATGCAATACGAAAAATGCGATCCTTTCGTCAGTACTCACACCTACACAGTTGCGAAAGTCGTAGAATACGACCGCGTCAGCCAGCAAACACGTCCGTGTAAGTGTGTTATTTTCAGAAACCTTGGAAGGTACGGTAGAGGCCATCAAACGAGCCGACATTTGGAGCTGAGTCTGTTATTTTGCGGGACTTTTCCAAGTAAAGTCATTTATACATGGCCTAAAGGCAGATGAAATTGCACGAAAGCGTGAGTTTAGTGGTGTTATATCACCCTTTGACAATGTCACCTTTCCAATTTTGACTTGCGTCTGTCGTTGCAGACTTCCCCACTAACCAGTTGCAGCAAACAACGTATGAGGTCCGACCTTGCGAGGCTGTTGCCTAGACTTTGAGACCTATGTCGTTCATAGTCCAATATGCGATAAAAACCCCAAATCCCCTGAATCCATTCTCTCTCGCCCCCATTGACATTGAAGTTTCAGTTGAATGAGGGGTCATTTGAGCAATCACCGAGGCATGCCCAATGGTCGTATAATCTGATGGATATAAGCCACAGAGTAGCTACTCCGTTCTTCAACATGGGATGAAAGGCGATCCGATGGCCTCTTTAACAGTTAGGCTAGTGGAGGCGATGCCCCAATAGAGTTGATTGTTCCGTTCTCTCGCACAGACCGTCTGAATGACTGTGCACTTGTTGAAGGCGCACGGATTGACCTCTGTCCCCTCATCTTCCGGCAGAGTTGATAAATGCAGTAGAGTGGAAAGAGTCCTCCATCTATCAAATGTTTAGCTAACTGGCACCAATTTTCAAGATCAACTGCAGGTAAATGCCCTCAGAGTGGAGGGAGTCCTCCAACTATCAAGCATTTAGTCCTCTGCCAACTGCAGGCATTGTAGGTTGGGCGCAAAGCAGACGAGCGATACCTCAACTGCCACCTGAGGGTCTCAGCAGCCAGCCAGTTGACACAACTAGGAGAATGAGTGGCCTGTTTGCATGAACAGCACTTACTTTAACCTCCGTTAAGCGATCCAAATATGCCTAATGCAACCTTTCATTTGGCACACATAACAGGAAAACATAGTCACCATCCCGAATGTCAAGTTAAAACGCTTTGCCACGGAGATTTCTTCGTGAAAAATAGGGAAATGTCTCATGACCTTTGGCGCATATTTCCGTAAAATCTGTACATGTCTCTTCAGCGTCAAAGTGCCTTCTCAAATGCTCTGATCGCCATCTCCTCGCACCCACTACTGTACCAACCTGTGCTCGCCTTCGCCGAGCTCCAAGGCATGCATATCAGTTGGGAATTTGTCGAATCCTCCCTCCTCAATCTAAAACTACCTGTGGAACGCAAGAAGAGCACAAATAGCGGTTATAGCACTACAATTTTCGCAATGCCCTTGTTGTATCCTCCGAATCAGTGAAGAGTAGACCGAAGTGAAGAAGAGAAAAAGGGAGTAAGTGTGGAAGGAAGGGCGATGGCCTCCTTAAGAAAGGTCGTCACCAAAGTTCGGTGAGGCAGGATTTTTAATCACATTGAATGCCTTGTCGTCAGAATCTGCTTAAAGAAGTAGTGTTGTTAGTTACATGTTGAAACTGAGATGTGAAATATATGGACGATGAGCAGGCAACGCTGCTGATGCGACTTCACTTCGGTTCCCCTCATGCTGTCCTCTTCTTACGCTACTTTTTCCTATGCAACTCTTGCCACGGCCTTTGACACCAGGCTCGTCTATTAAAGACACGAGGAGGAATTGAGCACGATGGGTTTGATTTGAGTCAGACGAAGATGCGACCACAAGAAGGGTTTTCAAGACCTCACTTGGGCTGGTGGGGCATAACTTGCGCAGCCTCACCTCAGCACTCGTGTGTACATGAAGAGCGGCCAACGGAGCCAAAATTAATGCCGAAACAGTCTAATTCTTGTCGTTTGAATCAAAGGCGATTAGGTGGGCGGGCTCAGAGTGAAGCTGTCGTGTGTGTGTCCGAGGCATCTCCACAAAAGATGGGGAAGAGGAGGAAGTAAAAGAGAGGGGAGAAGCGTATGTTAGCAGTCGGTAGCCACCGCCCGACTTTACGACATTCGCGACTCCACCAGAGCAGTTGTACCCGGAGAGTGTCGGCCCAGGTGAGGAAGGCGCGTGGTGTGAGCGAGTGGATGGTGGAGAAGGTAGGACGCAAGGCGAGTGACATTAAGGCTAGACGACCATTTTAGTTAAGACATGGTGAGCTAACTAAGTCAATGGCGCCGCAGGGTGGACAATGCAAGCACTTGATGTTGAAGACGAATCCTCTCATGATGCCATTACTGATCATGACCTAATTGCCCGCAATTAACCGGGTGTCACTGACATCTTTGACCTCCACGCGCCACACGTCCTCTATGGAGATCCGACCCCTTCTCCTGTCTTCATAAGCACACAAGTTGAACGACATTTGGCCAGTTTGGGCGACATCAAATGCGCTGTGGCTGGAGTGAAGGAAAGAGCAGGTTTAGTGTTGCGTTTGCCTTGTGGTGTTCAAAGAATTTGACGGTCATGTTTCTAGTGGCCACATAAACCCACTATTTATCATCGTGCGGCATCGGTCCCACCGGGTAAGTCGTCCAACTCGCATTATCGGCATTTGCCCAACAGAATTTATTCCCAATTGTGTCTTCCAAATTTATATACCTCAGCGTCTCAGGCGCTAGACCTCGCGCAATATCCATAATGTTTGTGGTCATATCAAAAATCTTCGGTGGCTGACAGATTTCTGCCATCGAGATATGAGAGATAGTGAAAAGTGGCAAAAAGGGGGGAAATGGGCATGGGCCAGAGGATTCAGCTACTGACTCCCTCCGAAAAGTGAATTTCCTCGCAGAATCACCATTCGCATTGGTTTAGGCGGCAAATTAAAGCAACTCAGAATGTGGGTGGATGATGCCATCAGGACAAATAGGCAGAGTCGGAAATGACAACATCTCGGTGAGGATGGTTTCCTACCACACATCCTCCGTGATCCTGAATATATTTCCCACCTGCTTGCAAAAATTCCGACTGACGCGGAGGTTGCGGGCAGCCAACGGGACCACCCATGTGTCGCCTCACGGAGCGTGAAATGCTATTGAAGGCAACGATATGTGCAAGCATTTTAAAATTCAATGATCTAACATTTGGACCTGGTACCTCAGTTCATTGACACTTTGTGGCAGTGGGAGCAACGTATAAACATTCATCGGGCTGGGAGTGAACGGGCGAATACTTCTCTGCAAACCGGACAGTCAAATAGCATGACTGAGAAAGGACCACTCATTTCCTTATGTGCGCTGAGAGGTAGCAACTCGACTTGTTTGTGGCTATAGAATAATAATCAGCTCCTTATGAGTCTCACCCAATTCTACTGCTGTTTACTTGACCCCAGTGCCGAGGTAAACGTCGCCTCCAGAGAGAGCCTTTGCATTTTGCAAAAACAGGAGCAGAAAGTGTCCAGTATTCGGCGAAGTCCTGACCATCGATTTGAGCTACGAGTTCACCATTCCACATCTCCTTTCCTACTGGAAACTTGCACACACCCACCAATTTAACCAATGCCGATCGTGTGCAAGTATATATAATTCTTGTGCCTGGGCATATAAATTTCTTGACGGAATCCTTCAGCCCATCAAATGTCCCACGTTGAGCCTCTTCGCTTTTCTTCTCTCTGCCAATTTTCTTGGCGGTGTTTTCTGCTGCTCATCACCACCGCCTAAGAAGCCTCCGCAGATGCGTGTTCACTCCGACGCAGTGGTCAACGGTTAGTCGCCAACTTTGCCTTTTGCCCCATGATTACTTTCCCTCCTGCGCTCCTCTCCTCGTACACTTTTACATCTCTGCTTAGAATCGTGTCAACCTGCAAAGATCACTCATTTGGCTCAGGATATTATAAGCATTGTTGACAACTTGGTGCTGGGCAATCTGCTCTACTTGACAGTTGAAGATCCTGGCCTTAACAAACACTGCTGGTTAAATGCCGACAAAATTGAATGGCGGACGACTCTGTTAGACGACGAACCGCAACCGAGCGGATTGGCATTTCCGTGATAGGCAACCACATCCCTGTTAGTTGCACTCAGATTTTGGACCCAAATCTAAAGTAAGATTACTTCAATTTGACTCCTCTCTCCTTCGCCTCTCCCTCCCTCCCTACCTCCTCCTCCTCTTTAGCAAAACCGAATTCCACGTCTACGTAGTTGAGGAATTTAGATTCAAGGCGGTGTTAAGGTACTATTGGAAAAGCAGTACGGTTGCCGTAGTAGACGCGTGGGATTACAAGTTTGTGGAGGGTTCGCCCAAACAAAGAAGTCCCCCTCGCAAAAGAGACATCAACCAAGCATTGTGGAAGGCTTCGCAGCCACATTTAAGTTGTCCTCATGCCGTGCTGATTGGAATGTTGATTCAAATGCAATTTTGGTTGAATAAATAAGTGAGGTAGCACCTTTGATACTTGAAGCATACGAGGAGGGGAAACGAACTCGCCTCTTTTCTTGTCCATTCAGGCGCCGTCACAATTGTGCTGCCTTTCAGGCGCAGTGGGGCCGTAACTGACGTGATTTTGTTCGCCGCTAGCGTAAGGCGAAGGGAGTAAAGGTGATAGGAGTAACTAGAGTGATTTGGTCGTACTCGAAAACATTGAGACGGGAGATGTTCCTGTTGCTGCTGCTTCTACTGAAAACCACGGCCACTCATTGATAATTACCTCCTTGTGAGCGTCACCCGATTTCTCGGTTGTTTACCTGACCGCATTGCCAAGTGACAAGGGCAATGAGGAAAGTGACACTTATTGTGGAAAGAGGGACGTAGGATTTCTAGGATTTGTGCGAGATCCTGCATGTTCTATTGGGTACACAGGTGTCCATCTAATTTCTATCCAAGGCGCTACAAGCGCTGTTCAACACCTGGGTGCGGAGCCAACAACTAGCGCGTCCAGGCGCCTTGAAAGAATAGTAATTGCCATTGCTACCTTCTCATCATTGTCCATGGCGGACACTCGCGAACATTGAATACTTGCGCTCTCGACGTTGACGGATTTACAGAGTGAAATTAGTGTTTCCTCAGATCCTCCACTTCATTTCCGCAACGTGTTTATAGGCACAAAATTTCCATACTTCCAGCCTTGTTACTGAGGTTCCCTTCCATTCTGGTATCCGAATACTAAACAGTCATCTGAAGTCTTGGATCATTGGATGAGATTGTTTGGTGTTAGATGCTGGAATAGGCCACAGCAGGAGCGATCATCTCCGCTGACACTCAGTCGGGTCTGTTGATGCTCCATGCTTCTACTGTCTCTGAATGAGGTGCATCCAACTGCGGGACGATTTATCTTTCCGTCCACTGAATTACCGATACGACCATTCGTATACACTCTCGACCCATCCACCGACCCTGAAATTGAAGCATGTCTCTCCATCTTCCACCTCCTCACAACGTAGCCATTTACTCTACACCTCCATCTTTCATCATTGCCGGATACTGCGTAGAATAGAACACACCTTACTTTTTATGGCTACCCTCTTGCACAAGTTTTAAAAGGCCTCTTACACCAAGAACGCGGCAGAAGACTTGGCATTGTTGATATAATTTACCAATTGTGGCATTTTGGCAAATTCTGCACTCGGCTCTTCTCACAACGATTCACAACGTAAGCAGAAGTAAAGCATCCCGTCTTTTCTGCGCACGTCTCTTCTTGTGGAACCGCTAGTGTCGCTACAGATCACCGCAAATTCCGGTTGTCAAGTGGGGCCGGGTTTGTGAAATGCTTTGGGCCAGTTTTTCTGGATCCATCCCTTAGTAGAATTGATGACCGTCACAGGACCCATACCTATCATTGTCTTCGCCAGTCTTATTACAGCACTTTACCGGTTTACATTCATTAAATCTGTCTCCCGTCTCAAGGGTAAAAAATCTCGTCTTTCTGCTAGAGGCACCCGCTCACCGGTAAAAGTGAGTGTGTCCACCTGTTTTACCGTGAAGAAAGCCCCATATAAACAAAAAAATTGGTACACGAATGATTGTCTGGGATTGAAAGTTCCTCGATGAGGCAAGATACAAGACGAAAGCGTGTGAAGTCGGCCTCACTTATGCACACCACGTGGGGACTTAGTAATAACGGGGGAGAAATGAAGCCAAGGGAAGTCGCGATGATTTAATTAAGCGTAAACGCACAAAGACGGCTGCTCAATCAGCGAATTCGCAGTCTGGACGCGACATTGGGGACATGACTGAACAGTGGCGGTAGCCCTTGGACAGAAATGAGATAAAGAGCTGTGACATGTAGTCCAATTGGACCTGCAGGCATTCCGCACAAATCCTAGAAATCCTACGTTCCTCTTTCCACAATATGTGTCACTTTCCTCAGTGCCCTTGTCACCTTGGCAGTGCGGTCAGGTAAACAAGCGGAAATCGGGTGACGCTTAACACAAGGACTTAATTATCAGTAGTCGTGGCCAGCCCGCTGAAATCCACGGAACGGTCAAGTCCATGTTTTAAGTTTTCACAGGTGCAGACGGGCGCTACTCCTACGGCATGCCACGCACTCGTCAGTCTGCTGAAACGGTTCAATTCTTGTCGTGTGAATCAAAGGCGATTAGGTGGGCGGGGCTCAAGTGAAGCTGTCATGTGTTGCCAGGCATCTCCACTTCCGTTCCACAACGTCTCTCTACTCCCTGAATATTGCCATCGGCTCCGATATGCGGTGCGGACACAGAGCCATTCGACAAAGATGGGGATAGAGGACGAATTGGAAGAGAGTGGAGAACGTATGTCAGTAGTCCGTACGCACTACTCGACTTGAGAACATTCGCAACTTCAAGAGCTTTCGAACACAGTGTCTGCTCAAGTGGGGAGGGCGCGGGTGTGGGATACGAGTTGGTGGTGGAGAAGGTGGGACGCAAGCGAGTGTATTAACCTAGACGGCAATTCCGGTTAAGACATGGCGAGTTAACTAAAGTCACTGGCTCTATTGAGGGGAAAGAATACGCATTTGATGTTGGATACGAATCTTCTCATGATGCTATCACTAATCACGTCTTTAATTGTCCGCCATTAACGGGGGTTTCAGTAACGCCTTTGACCTCCTCATCCCACACGTTCCCGATGGAGACCCTAGGGCCTCTCCTGTTGTAGTACACACACAACTTAAAACAAAATTTGGCCAAATTGGCGACATCAAATTGCTTTCACTGGAGTGGAGGAAGGAGCAGGGTTAGTGTGTACTTTGATGTTCATTGAAGTGTTGTGGTAATTTATATCATCGTAATGTTCCCGAAATCATCGTACGGCAGGTGCTTCGGTACCATTGCTATGCTGGAAGGCCATTGAATACGTTGACTTGCTGAAAACGTGCTGTCTAAGGTATATAGATGCATCGCTTAGGGCTGCGTGCATACTCAGTGAGCAAGGCACTCAAATAAATGACAGATGTAAATTTCGCTAAAAGCGCTGGAGGTGAAATCATAAAGTGCCACTTCTGTTCTATATTGTACGCTGAAGCCCTCGGAGACCGGTGAGGTGAGAGATCGAGAGGTCAGACAAATAGGCCATCACGTAGAACTTCCTTCAATCCTCCTCACTGAGGCGCGCCTTGAGCTAATGTATGTTGGTTTCAACAGGATGACTTTCCTTTCCACGACCGTGTTGGTATTTGTTACGTCGTGCTTAAATTATGGCGCACCAAGTCAACGTGACCCCATAAAAAAAAAAAAAAAAAAAAATAAGCCTCCTCTTTTTCTTTTTCTCCCAAAATAAGAAACTGCATGCCTGTGTGTATATCGAACAAGCGAAAAGTGGATGGCGACTTGTAGCGCAGCAAATAAGGTGAGAAAGTCATGAGGCTTGCGCTTAGAAGGCTGGGAACAAGGGCATACTCAGAGGGGTGGAAATTCAACAGGGTTGAATGCGACGGGCAAAGCATATTATGTTTTGGACATACAACATTGTTTTCATTGGCAACAGTTGCAGTGGAGTTGGACCAGTATGCCAAAGGATATAATGGACAAGAGGACGTGAATAGTAGAAGGGCATGAAGGTGTGCGGATCAACTCCCCCGAAAGGGAGAAGTGTAAATCGAGATTGGGAGAGATAAGGCGAGATGAGTAAGGGCTAGGAAACGATTTAATCCAGCTTTGAATAAAAGTTCAATATACTAACCGTCATTCTAATGGGTTTAGCGCTTATCGTTTATTTCAGGTAAAAATTAATTCTCTGTCCACATCGGAAACACTGGTTGAGTGAACGCCACAAGTTGACTCCACTGGAATCGCGCTTACTTTATTTTAAAGAACCAACCAACACTCTGAAAACAAGGCCATTTTGGGGGTTTTGGAGGTCAAAAGGCAGTTAGATCAGTATTTTTGGTCCTTAAGTAGTTTTCACCTGTCCCTTAAGGGTGGACACACGTGAGCCACACAGCAATCCACCCTGCTGAACAGCTGAACCAATACACTTTTCTTAAAACTATACAAGAGAAGGTGATTGGAAGAGGACCATGGCGAAGGCAGACGTCTGGCATAAGTTGGATCTTCGTGACAGCCTATCTACTCGGCCTCCTCACCTCCCACTTTACGTCTCGCATGCTCCAACTGGAAAGAGACACTCGCAACAATTTTGCTTCGTCAAGTGCTCGGTTAATGCAAACTTTATACCCTCACCAGATGCCACGGCCAGCATTATATACGATACTCAAACGATGTATGTTTCTCTCCTTCCCACACCACCTGTCAGCCGCGAAACATCATCAGTGGAGTCTCAAAGACATAATGAGAATGGCTAGGCACTTGGTCTTCGAGACTTTCAGGAGCATGTTTGATATGAGACATACCCAGAAGACGATATTTAGTTGCGACTTGAGACGAACTCAGCCCTGAGGAACAGTTCTGCACAAGGTTGTTGTGGAGGGTCGGGAGTTTAAAATTTCCAGTAATAAAACATAATTTATCTTTGACCTCAATCCTCCCTGATCAAAAGAGTCAAAGGTAGTGTTTCTCCTCTTCGCTGGCATCATACCCGCGGCGTCCTGCATATTGCGACTTTGATTTCCCAGGACTATTTCGAATGACAAATCATTCAATGAGGTCTCCCGTACTCGGGGCGGAAACTACCGCTTGTTGTATAGAGTTGAAGATAAGTCTTTGACCAAGCTCAAAGGAGAACATTCGAAGAAGAAGTGCCCCGTGTCCGCTGTTTAAAATATTGCTGCTGAACTTGAATCTTATGGCACCGTAAATTTCTATAGTAACTCTTTTCGCATAAAAGCGTATTTCCGTGCGAATATTGCTTTTTTTATCCGGAACCCGCGTAATTGTGGACACGGTGGAAATTGCCAGTCCGAACCGCCTGCAAGGAGCCTACAGTCTACTTCGAGTTAAACTAAATGCCATCAAGGAATCCATCCAAGTTCTCGACAAGTTAGTCTCCTGCCACTTTTGCATTGATCACGCAAAGCCGTCGACAGAGCGTGCAGCGGCTATACTCTAGCATTTCCGGCGCAAAAATGTCCGTTCGTACAACCAAATCGCGCATTGCGATGTGCCTGCACCGTGTTATCCTTTTGTTCACATGCCAAAACTTATTCAGATGATGTATTATATTGCTTGAGCTTGCTAAATGGTAACTTAAAAAAATGTGAGACTCCATTTAATGTTGGAGAGATTGGTTAAACGAGAAGAGAAAATGCGAATTCTTTTGTCAGTACTCAAACCTATCATAATGTGAGGAAGTCACAAAAATTACCTATTCAGTCAGAACCACGTTCATGTTAAGTTTGTATTACAGGATGCTTTCAAAGTATCTGGTAGGCACCAAACGTGTTAACATTTGAGGAGATGCTGCTTTCTTGTGCCTGAGATGCAATGTAATCACACGGACAGCGCGATTTTTGCCATGATATCGTTGTCATTTTTTTGATGCGTCCGCTCCCCACTTAGATTGGTTTGGCAAGACTTGCGCCAGTCGTTGTACGCGATCGCCCCCGTTAACAGTATAGTTACGAAAAAACCACATTGAGGTTCCGCTCTGAGGAGGCTGTTGCCTTCACGATGGGGCTGTGCACTTTGAGAGCTGGGGCCAAACCCAAAGTGGTGTCCGCAGCCGCATTCTGCTCTCTCGCGCTGCTTAACATCGAAGAGTTTCTTGACTGAGGCAGTCAGTTGAGCAAAGCACCTAGACGTGGTCCGATGGGTCGTATGTTTTATTGGGATATGACCCAAGAGCAACTACTCACCGTTCTTTCAAATGGGAAAGAAAGCCGGACATGATGGCCTCCTCGTTGACGAAGTGAGACTGTGTGGAGGTGAATGCACCGCTAAGACAGTCGAGTTGCAAAGGCTTTCTCAAGGAAGTGATTTCTGATTTGACATGGAGTGAGCAAGAGTTCGAGGGAAGTTGGCCCGGTGGGCCTCACTGAAGCTCAACCATACTACTGGGTGGAATGGAGTGGGCCTTTTGTAACATCACACGATCACCTAATGCGCGCCGGTAGTTCATCTGCCAAACGAAAAGCGGCTCTGGTTACAACAAACTGTCAGCAAGCACATTGGTGAAAATAGAAAGCGTTTGACTGGGAATCATCTAAGCCTTAGTTTACGTAGTCTATGTGTCCTCGTGACCATGCTTGAAACTAGAAAAGCCATTCTTCTGGACATTCTTCTCGCGATAAGTGTTTAGATCTGTGACGAGACGTCGAGGAAAACATCGCTACTCCGCCTGAGGAGGCTGGTAAATAATTGGGTTAATGTCAGTGTTTCCTCTCTGAGATTTCATAAGATCTGTTTATTGCAGGATACATTCCTGTTTTGCGTGGGCAGCCGCCTTAACTGGGTTATGGGAACTCACACCATACTTTGCGATTTGACTGTTGGACCATATTGTGTGTTGAATTTTCTTATTTCAATATTCTTGATGTGCGACGGAAAGGGGCAAAATTTTGAATATGTGTTGAATCTGCAAATTGACACACGTACACTAAAGGACGCGATGGACACTCAAACTCAAAAATAACATCTTGCAGTCGTACATCTGTTTGGATGCAAAAGAGTTAAGACCATCAAATTCTAGTGGCAGAGAACCCGGCCCTTGAAAGGCACGGACATGAGCATACCCAAACGAGGCAATCAAGAAGTTGCAATGTGGTGACGAGAAGGGTTGGGAAAAGAGGTTGTGCATTTAATTGGATGCGAACAAGAGTTGAAAAAACACGGACAAACACGTGTAGCTCTCTTTCAAAACAACACTTGTTAGCCACGAAAACATTGTCGAGATTTCCAAAGTGTGAATATCTGGCATACCAGACTTTCAGGAATATGTTATCTCTCTCCTGT